>JAKFHU010000880.1:0-11090 GCA_023783475.1 Daubentonia madagascariensis | reverse complement strand
AAAAGGATGAAAAGGCCCTGATTTAAAAAAAAACTAAAAAAAAAAAAGGGAACAAAAACCAAGGAAACCACCCAAAAAACCCTTTTGGGTAAAATTTTACGCAAAAAAGGTTTTAAAAAAAAATTTTTCAGAAAACCAAGTTTTTTCCAAACCCAAAAACGAGGCCGTTTAAACAAAAGGGAAAAAAACCCACCAAAACAGAAAAAAACCCCAAAAAAAATTTACCCAAAAGAAAACCCCCCAAAAAATAAAATTTAAATTTTGAAAAATGGGGGGAATGCCCATTGAAGAAAAAAGGCGGGTTTGAATGGTTTAAAAAAAATACAACCAAGTATCTGTTGTCTTCGGGAAACACACCTTACAACAAAGACGCTTTCAGACCCCAAGGTAAAAGGGAGGGGAAACAATTTTTCAGGCTAAGGGGAAAAAAAAGAAATCCGGAGTACCCATCATCTTTTCCCAGAGCAAAAAAATTTTTTAAAGCAACAAAAGTAAAGAAGGACAAAAATGGACACTATATGGTGAGGGGAAAAATCTTACAAGAGGATTTAACAATCCTAAACATTTATGCACCCAACACAGGAGCACCCAGGTACATAAAGCAAATACTGCTAGAGCTAGACAACATAATAAACAGCAATGCCATAATAGCAGGGGACTTCAACACCCCACTGACGGAACTGGACAGATCCTCCAAAAAAAATAAAGAAAGAAACAAAAGACCTAAACAGGACTCTAGAACTTTTGGGCCTAACAGATATCTACAGAACACTCCACCCAAATAACACTGAATATACATTCTTCTCATCAGCTCATGGAACTTTCTCTAAAATTGACCACATCCTAGGCCACAAAACAGATCTAAACAAATTCAAAAAAATAGAAATCATACCATGTATCTTTTCAGACCACAGCGGAATAAAATTAGATATCAATTCCAACAGAAACTCACATCTTCCTCCAAAAACTTGGAAACTAAACAATCTATTGCTGAAAGATTATTGGGTCAAGGACTCATTCTACGAAGCCCATATCACCTTGATACCAAAGCCAGGAAAGGACACAACAAAAAAAGAAAACTACAGACCAATATCCTTTATGAATATAGATGCAAAAATTCTCAATAAAATCCTTGCAAACCGAATTCAAATGTACATCAGAAAAATAATTCATCACGATCAGGTGGGCTATATTCCCAAGATGCAGGGATGGTTCAACATACGCAAATCTATAAATGTAATTCACCATATAAATAAAAGCAAGAACAAAGACTATACGATCCTTTCAATAGATGCAGAAAAGGCTTTTGACAAAATCCAGCACCCTTTTATGATAAGAACTCTTAACAATATAGGCATAGATGGCTCATTCCTAGAAACTATTAAAGCCATATACGATAAACCCACAGCCAATATCATACTGAATGGGGAAAAATTGAAGGCATTCCCCCTTAAAACTGGCACCAGACAAGGGTGCCCACTATCTCCACTTCTTTTCAACATAGTGCTGGAAGTCCTGCCCACAGCAATTAGACAAGACAGAGGAATCAGGGGCGTCCAGATAGGGGCAGAAGAGGTCAAACTTTCACTATTTGCAGACGATATGATATTATACATAGAATACCCCAAAGATTCAACCAAGATATTACTGGAATTGATAAATGAATTCAGCAAAGTCTCAGGATACAAAATTAATACACACAAATCCATAGCCTTCATATATGCTAATAACAATCAAGCCAAGAAACAAATTAAAGATGCTATACCTTTCACAATAGCAACAAAGAAAATTAAATATTTAGGAACATATCTAACTAAGGAGGTCAAAGACCTATATAGAGAGAATTATGAAACACTGAGAAAGGAAATTGCAGAGGATGTAAATAGATGGAAAGCCCTACCATGCTCTTGGATAGGCAGAGTCAACATAGTAAAAATGGCTTTGCTACCTAAATTAATTTACAGAATCAATGCAATCCCTATCAAAATACCAACATCATTTTTTGCCGATCTAGAAAAAATAATTCTACGCTTCGTGTGGAACCAGAGAAGACCCCGTCTAGCCAAAGCAATCTTAAGCAAAAAGAACAAATTGGGAGGCATCTGTCTACCAGACTTCAAACTATACTACAAGGCTATAGTAACCAAAACTGCATGGTATTGGCACAAGAACAGACACATAGACCAATGGAACAGGACTGAGAACCCAAATATAAAACCAACCTCATACAGTCACCTGATCTTTGACAAATTCCAGAAAAACGTACACTGGGGAAAAGAATCCCTGTTCAACAAATGGTGCTGGGAAAACTGGATGGCCATATGTAGAAGACTGAAACTGGACCCACACCTCTCACCTCTCACAAAAATCAATTCACAATGGATAACAGATCTAAACCTAAGACATGAAACCATAAGAATTCTCGAAGAAAACGTTGGAAAAACTCTTATGGACATTGGCCTAGGCAAAGAATTTATGAAGAAGACCCCCAAAGCAATCACAGCAGCAACAAAAATAAATACATGGGACCTGATCAAATTGAAAAGCTTCTGCACAGCCAAGGCAACTATCACTAGAGTGAACAGACAACCTACAGAATGGGAGAAAATATTTGCATGCTACACCTCTGATAAAGGGCTGCTAACCAGAATCTATACAGAACTTGGGAAAATCAACAAGAAAAAATCAAACAACCCTATTAAAAAATGGGCAAAGGACATGAACAAAAACTTTTCCAAAGAAGACAGAATGATGGCCAGCAAACATATAGAAAAGTGCTCAACTTCTCTAATCATCAGGGAAATGCAAATCAAAACCACAATGAGATATCACTTAACTCCAGTGAGATTGGCTCATATCAAAAAATCCCCAAACAACAAATGTTGGCGGGGATGTGGACAGGTAGGAACACTCATACACTGCTGGTGGGACTGCAAATTAGTACAACCTCTATGGAAAAGAATATGGAGATACCTCAAAGAATTAAAAGTAGAATTACCATTTGACCCAGCAATCCCACTACTGGGTATTTATCCAAAAGAAAAAAAGACATTTTATAATAAAGACATCTGCTCTCGAATGTTCATAGCAGCACAATTCACAACTGCAAAGTTGTGGAAACAACCCAGGTGCCCATCAATACACGAGCGGATCAATAAAATGTGGTTTATGTATACCATGGAGTATTACTCAGCAATAAGGAACAACAGTGAATTAACACATCTGGTATTTTCCTGGTTGGAGCTAGAACCCATTCTTCAAAGCAAAGTGTCACAGGATTGGAAAAACAAGCACCACTGGTACTCACCATCAAACTGGTACTAACTGATGAACACTTACATCACACAGGGCAAGAACATTCATCTGAGGGCGGGCGGGCAGGAGGGGGGTGGAAGGAATGGGAAAAACTCTCACTGAATGGATGTGGGGAGCACAGTTTGGGAGATGACCACGATTGTGGCTCTGACACGGGCGGAACAGGGGCAATGTGTATGGCCAAAGTGTTGTACCCCCATGATATTCTGAAAATAAAAAAAATAAATTAAAAAATAAAAATAAAAAAATTAAAAAAAATAAAATAGGTACAAATGAAAAAATTATCTACAAATTAACTTAATGAAAGAATGAAAGATCTCTATAATGAAAACTATAAAACACTGATGAAAGAAATTGACTAGTACACAACAAAATGGAAAGATATTCCATGCTCACAGATTGAAAGAATCAATATTGTTAAAATGTCCATAACACAAAGCAATCTACAGATTCAATCTAATCCTCATCAAAATACCAATGACATTTTTCACAGATATAGAAAAAAAATCCTAAAAAATATATGGAACCACAACAGACCCAGAATAGCCAAAGCCATTCTGTGCAAAAAGAACAAAACCGGAGGAATCACATTTCCTGACTTAAAATTATACTACACAATGGTAGTAACCAAAACAGCATGGTACTGGTATAAAAAGCAGAGACATAGAACAATGGAACAAAATAGAGAACCCAGAAGTAGCTACAAATAAAATAAAATAACTAGAAATAAAACTTAACCAAAGAAGTGAAAAATCTCTATAATGAAAACTATGAAACATTCATAAAAGAAATTGAAGGGGACACACACAAAATAATGAAAAGATATTCCATGCTCATGAACTGGAACAATCAATATTGTAGCCGTAGTGGCATAAAAACAGACACAGAGACCAATGGAATGTAATAGAGAACCCAGAAACAAATCTACACATCTACAGTGAACTTATCTTTGACAAAGTTGCCTAGAACATACAGTGGGGCAAGGACAGTCTCTTTAATAAATGGTGCTGGAAAACTGGATACCCATATGCAAAAGAATGAAACTAGACCCTTATCTCCTACAAAAATCAAATCAAAAATGATTAAAGACTTAAATCTAAGACCTGAAATTATGAAACTACTACTAATACAAGAAAACATTGGGAAAATGCTTCAGGACATTGGTCTAGGCAAGGACTTCTTGAATAATACCCCAAAGGCACAGGCAACAAAAGCAGAATTGGACAAATGGGAATCACATCAAGTTGAAAATCTTCTGCACAACAAAGAAAACAATCAACAAAGTGAAGAGACAACCCATAGATTGGGAGAAAATGTTTTCAAACTGCCCATCTAACAAAAGATTAATAATTTGAATATATAAGGAGCTCTAAAAAATGAATAGGAAAAATCAATTAATCCAATTTAAAAATGGGCAAAAGATCTGAATACATATTTTTCAAAAGAAAACATAGAAATGGCCAAGAGATATGTAAAAAATGCTCAACATCATTAGTCATCAGAAAAAAAACAAATCAAAACTACAATAAGATATCATCTCACCCCAGTTCAGATGGCTTTTATCAAAAATACAGGCAATAATAAATGCTGGTGAGGATGTGGAGAAGGGGGAACCCTCTTACACTGTTGGTAGGAATGTAAATTAGTGCAACTACTCTGGAGAACAGTATGCAGGGTCCTCAAAAAACTAAAAATAGAACTACCCTATTGCCCAGCAGCCCCACTTCTAGGAATATGTCCAAAAGAAAGAAATTTGGCATATTGAAAAGATATCTGCACTCCCATTTTTATTGCAGCACTATTCACAATAGCCAAGATTTGGAATCAGTCTAAGTGTCCATCAATAGATAAATGGATAAAAAAAATTGTGGTGCACATTGTGGTGTACATATACAATGGAATATTATATACCAAATAAAAGAATGAAATCTTGCCATTTTCAAAAACATGGATGGAACTGGAGAACATTATGTTAAGTGAAATAAGCCAAGCACAGAAAATCAAATCTTTCATGTTCTCACTCATATGGGGGAGCTAAATATTATAAACAATTGATCTCCTGGATACAGAGGGTAGAATCATGGTTATCAGAGGCTGGGAAGGGTATCAAGGAGGGGAGATAAAGTGGGGATCATTAATAGGTGCAAAAATATAGTTATACTGTTAGATAGAATGAACAATATTTGATAGTACAACAAAATGGCTACAATCAAGAAGTCAGGGTACATTTAAAAATGACTAAAAGAGAGAAATTGGAATGTTAATTAGACAAAGAAACAAATGCCTGAGGTGATGGATACCCCAATGACCTTGATTTGGTTAATTCACACTGTATGCTTGTGTCAAAAAATCACATGTGCCCTATAAATACATACAACTGTTATGTAATGATAATAATTAAAAATTTAAAAAGAAACCTGTACCCATATATTTACAGCAGCACAATTCACAATTGCAAACATACGGAACCAACCTAAATGCCCACCAACTGATGTTAGATTTTTTTAAAATGTGGTATTATATATACCATGGAATATTACTCAGTCTTCAAAAGGAATGAAACTGTCTTTTGCAGCAACTTAGATTGAACTGGAGGACATTATTTTAAGTGAAATAACTCAGGAACAAAAAAACAAAGACTGCATGTTCTCACTTGTAAGTGGGAACTAAGCAATTGGTATGCATGGTCATACAGAGTGAATTAATGAACATTGGATACTCAGAAGGGGGAGGGTGCGGGATGAAAAATGACCTATTGTGTGCACTATTCAGGTGATGGATATATTAATAGCCTAGACTTCTCCACTGTGCAATTCATCCATGTAACAAAAAAACCCTTGTGCCCCCTAAATCTATTTAAATAAATAAATAAAACTTCTGAAATTTGAAATTTTTGAATGTGATATGAAGACTTTGAGTGGATATTTTAAAACTATAAAACAAAAAATTTCTGAAATAAAGTCTTATCATGTCATTATTAAGAGTCTGCTTCAAGAATTCATTATTATTTAGGGCAAAATATATATTTTTCAATTCGATGAAGAGTTTTCAAGATACTCTTAAAGGAATGACTTTTAAAACACACTGGAATCCCTTTGTAATACATATTGTGAGAAAGAGAATTTAAATTTCTCAATGTCCACTAGTACTTTTTTTAAAAATTAGAATTAGAGTCTCACTATGATGTCCAGGCTTGAACTCCTGGGCTCAAGCAATCCTATCACTTCAGCCTCTTGTGTGGCTGGGACTATAGGCTCATGCCACCATGCCTAGCTAAATTTCCACAACTTCTAATATTATTTGAGTCTAATTACAGGACCAAGGATAGAAATTGAGAAAAAGATCACTCCTAAAGTCTATATGATATCAAAATAATAAATGTCTAAGAAAAAAAAAAGAAACTATATGCTATGTTCTATAAAGTTTTGGAAATGAAAGGCACTGGGCTGATTCCATGATTACTGTCATCAGCAATTAGATGAATTAAAGATGAATTTAGGCATAGGTATTATAAATGTTATGTTGGTATGATTTAAAAATCACAGTATGAATACATATCCAAGTAAATCTTGACCAAATTTTATATTTCTTTGATTGTGAGAAAGCTTTTCCTAATAATTTTCCTGTCACAATGTATTCTCCAGCCCATTCTTTTTCCAGCCCCAATCTCCTCAAAGTATTTGTCAATCTTCGTTATTTACCAAAGTAAAAATGTAAAAATAAAGAAAATCAACTAGCACTATTTCTATAGAATGGTTTTCTCTGACCAATTTTCCATTATAAACATAAAATGATGATAGGTAAGCCACTACTAAATTTTAAGAGAAAATAATATACAAAACTACATTCAGAGTGATAAAATTAATTTTACATGAAACCAGTTTACCTTGGTATCAACACTGAAGTCTTCACCGTTTGATGTAGGCCATAAATCATCAACACCCAGGTTGGTGGAAATCCTTTAGAGCAAAAGATACAACAAAAACAGTGAGGTCATCTATTTAAAATAAAAACATCTGCTGGGTTATATCCAGGTGCATCCACCCAGAAACAATAAAACAAGGTGAAAGGTCAGCTATCTGTATATTAAATGATGCTTCTTGATATAATTATTAATAATATTGGGTGTCTGTTTTAAGAAATATTCTAGTTACTTACTTCTGTCTCCACCTCTCACAATCTATGAAATGTTCAATGAAGACTTACTTTTAGTTCATAACAAATATTGACAGCCAATATATTGGCAAAGCCTAAGTAGAATATGTCTTTGTACATTGTCTGTTCACTTAATGACTGATATAACTTTTGTTACCTGAACTGGAAGAAACCTGATAACCTAAAACAAGGTAGAAAAATATGCCATCCCTTCTCCATTACATATCTCTGTTTCAAACACTAATCTGTATCACTCAGAAAGTTGGCCATCTTGGTTCTTCAGGATGGAAACCACCTAAGAATGCCCCATTACTTCCCTTTACTCTAAAACCATACAGGGAGTTCTCTGAAACATTTGAAATGTTTGAAAGCTAAATGTACAAAAGAAAAATGCATATGTTGTTATTCAGGATATTGTTCCAAGAAAGAGAAAAAACTTAAAAATTATTTTCCCTATCTATAGGTCCTGAATTATTCAGTTCTACATGAACTAGCAAGCCCTTAAAAACCTTCACAGACACTCAGATACCCAAGGAGAGAGACTACTGGAAAAAGACAATCCTGGTAGTCATATTTCTACTTCTCAAAGTATTATCTAAGTATCTTCCTTCCCATGGGCTCCCAATTCCAGATCCCTCCTCTGCAGGGCTCCATGGCAATCTCCAACCTTTAAATCATCAGTCTAATAAATCACAGGTTCCTGAAAGGATAGGCTCAAATGACCAAAAGCAGGAGCTCTCTATTTCCCTGCTCCTGGAAAGCAAGCTAAATGGAGTCTCAGTCATCCTCTCCTAGCATAGGCATGTTACCAATTACCCATCTGAAGCTCCATGACTGATTCCCCAGCAAATCTTACTCCTGCTGTACTCTACATGTACATGGGAAGGACATCAGTGAATTGGGGGAAAAGACAGAGGTGAGGGGACACATGACATGAGCCACTGATCTATGTAATACAGCCACTTCTAGCCCCCTAATACTCAAGGGTCTGTAAGCCACCCCCTCTGTAAGTTGGGATGGAAGTAGATGATACCACATTCCTATCTGCTATAGAGACTCTTCCCAGTGACTCAAATTCTTTTAACATCAAATTCTTTTGATAGAAACTTCAAGTTTGTCAGTTCCTCCAATTAAACAAACGAAAAAGCAGCAACCTGTTCAGGACTCCCTTGAATCCTCCATTTTAATGTGCCTTTCTGGATAACTCCAAACATCCTTTGTCATTCATTCATACGATTTGTCTTTATCAAACTTGTCAGAAGCCCTACTATTCTGATCTCTTTCTTAAACCTGTATTTCTGTCCAACCCAGCATTTTGTTTCTCTTCAAACTTGGTCTTCCCCTGCTCATTCCATTCTTATCCACTGCCACTGGGATCACCAGCTAATTCCATCCTTATTCTCTTCCACTGGATTCACTAGACCCACTCCCCCTTTCTATCATTAAAACACTCACCTACAGGATGATAAAGAAGGAAGTGTACTGGGCTTTGAATTAAGAAACATGAATTCAAATCTCATTTCTACCACTTACTATATCCAAATCACTTAAATCTCTTTGGGTTTCAGTCCTTTGTTATTTACCAAAGTAAAAAAGTTTCAGGTATGCTATCTAAACCACTACTTGCCCAGGACATGAAACACAGGTTGAAGTACTAGAGGATATTTTGATTAGCCTCTAAGATTCCTTTAAAATCCTGAATTTCTATGTGCTTTGGATTCTCTCTATAGAAAAACAGGAAATATTTAACTGGCAGAAGTGGAAAAAAAAACAAATAAAAATCCAAGGAAAGCAGAATAGAAAGTAAAAAATATTAAGACAAAATTATAGAAAATCATGAAAGAACAAAAAAGACTCTGGAAAAAATGAAAAAGCTTCATGGAATTAGGCAGGGGTACTAGCCTAATGGGAAAACCAAATTGGAAAGTAATTAAGTAGAAAAATCAATTAGAAACAACTTCTAAATAGATGCTAAATATAATTAACATAACATGACCTATATATAGATATCCTTCACTTACAGTAAAATAATTCCTTTCTAGAACTTACTGGTCTTGCTGATGTAAAACCTATGGTACTGTGGCCACAGTGAAGTGAGATCTGCCCTAAAACCTTTGATGGTGAAAACAAGGGCCACTGCAATTATCAAATATATTAGGACAAGTTCTTGAATAACCAGACTTTGAAGAAAAACTCTTGATAAGAGTTAACATGTAACTAAATTGGACTTTCTTAATTGATCTAATTTGGACCTATACCTTGATCCCAATACTGCACAGGTTTCTATTGACTTATGCTGAGGGGCAAGCAAAAGGATATGGGAGCCAGGCAGGCTTATACTCAAATTATGGGTCAGCTACTTGTTAACTATGAGGTCATCATGGGGCAATTAATTAACTTCTTGGAACCACAGTTGCTTAATTAGTAAAAAGTAATAGCATGGATTCTTTGCAAAGTAGTCATGACGACTATAGGAGATACGAAATGTTAAGCAAATAATGTGGTGTGTAGCCCAGAATAGAACACTCAACAAATACTAGATCATTTTCTCTGTATTCCCTTAGTTAACATATAATTTTTAAAAATCTGCAAAATCCTACCTGTTTATAGGGTCTTCAGAAATCCCATCCACTATTAAAGAAAAAAATAAAATTTTTTAATCAACAATAGAAAAATATAGAATATTAAAAGCATAAGAGGGCATGGTGTTATGTGTCTATAACCTTAGCTACTTGGGAGGCTGGGGCAAGAGGATCCTTTGAGGAGCTCAGGAGTGAGACCAGCCTGCGCAACACAGCAAGACCCCACCTTCAACAAAATAAATAAATAATGCACACTTTTGTACATGTTTAGACCTTGTAACAAATTAAGCATAAGACTCTGAGGCTTTGTTACAAAGTATTCTTTTGGGGTCATACATGGGGCCTATACTAGTATTAATAATATTTATACTATTGGTAGGAAATTAATACATTAATAACTCTTACCTCCCCTTCTTTGTATTTACCAAATGCAAGGAAGAATGGTATCTATCAAAATTCGATACCTACAAGTGAACTGTTGTGTACGATAAACATAATCCTAACTGAAACCTACCAAACTGACAGAAAATGGTCTCACTAGTAGAATCAGTATTATAAGCAGACAGTGTGAAACAGCATGATTTCTTGACTAAGAAACAGGGAGCTGTAAGAACAGAGTATACAGTAGTCCTCCTTATCCGCTATATGTGAGGAAAAACACATTGTGTTCTCACACCACAACAGCAATTATCAACACAAAAGACTTCTGTGACCAAATGTGGTGGTGGTGTGGGGGTGGGGGGTCACCTACAAACAATCAAGCAATTGATTCTGTAGCAGACACCAGCTGAGAGTCTTCTAATTCAATTCCAACCCTATCTCCATGGAGATAGCTTCAGATCCCATAGGTTGAGGCTCAGTCCCCAAGGCTGGCTTTTTTCCACACCAGTCACAAATACGGGCCTTCAGAACTTCTGACAGATCAGATTCAAGTCAAGCTTCCTACAATTCCCTTTTTGGGTTCCATTACTTTTCTAGAAAGGCTTCCAGAACTCAGAAAAAAACATGTTGCAAAAGATAAATGAAGAGAGGCATAGG
>JAKFHU010000879.1:0-243319 GCA_023783475.1 Daubentonia madagascariensis | reverse complement strand
CCACATGATCTCACTCATATGTGAAATTTTTAAAAGTTGGTCTCATAGAAGTAGAGTGTAGAACAGTGGTTACCAGAGGCTCAGGAGAGTATCAGGAGGGATAAAAAGAGGTTGGTCAGTGGATATAAAGTTTCAGTTGGATAGGAGAAAATAGTTCTGGTGTTTTATTGAACAATAGGGTAACTACAGTTCACAATAATGTAGTATATATTTCAAAATACCTAGAAGAGAGGATTTTAAATGATCTCACCATAAAGAAACAATAAGTGCTTGAGGTAATGAATATGCTAATAACTCTGACTTGATCATTACACGACGTATTCATGTATCAAATCATCACATCGTACCCTGTACCTCACAGCTGCCCTCACCACCACTCACTTTAATAGGGATTTCAGCTTGATCCAAGAATTTCTTGTGCTGCCACTGTTCCCCTGATGGGAGCGTCCCCTACTCAGAATTTTCTGGGGATAGAGGGCAAACTCACTGGTTGAGTGGGGCCACTTCAGCCCCTCCCAGGCAGCTTAGCCCAGAGATGGGGAACAGACCTTTAACCCCTGCATACCCCTTACCAGCATTTGTGGAGCTGGAGGGAAGGCTCACACAACCTAACCCCGCCAGCCTCATGCCCTCACCTCCCTCAGCTTTGGTGGTGAATAGAGGACTCACCTGGAATTCCCAGGGCCCCACCCAACACCAGGGGCATTAGAGGGCTTCTCCAGAGAAACTAGGTCTGGTCACAGGATCAAAAAACAACACTGCAGCTTGTTTCCTCCAGCAAATGCCACATACTAAGAGTCAATTTGCACATGCGTTGTTTCACCTGAAATCAATCTAGAGGGTGGTGATTCTCACCCAAAGCACCCTACGATTCAGAGTTAACATGGGTGTCTTATTAAACAAGAATCCAAAAGGAAGACCACTACGTGAGAAGGAACCAGTGTTACAAAACATGAAGTGTGAAGAATCAGAGCAAAAGTCACCCCAGAGGGAACACCAGCCCTAGGAAATGGATATCGAAGTAAGAACAATGAAAGGTACCAAGAAGTTGAACCTGCTTGTCATAAAGCTTAATAATCAAAGCAAAAATAGAAACAAAAAGAACTAAAAATGCAATGGAAAATTGAAATCACTAAAAAATAAATTCAATAAAGAAACAACAAAACAATGCGGATATGAAAAATTCATCAAGAATTCAATAATGGAAAGCATAAAGAACAGTTTAGATAAGGCAGAAAAATCATCAGAGCTTGAAAAACCTATGAAATTAACAAGTCAGTCACAGAGAAGAGCAGAAAAAGAGAAAAGAAAGCCTACAAGAAATATTCAAATTATGTATAGAGCCTAAAATAAGAATAATAGGACTGAAGGTGAAACAAAAACAAAGGTTGGATAATTTTTCAAGGAATGATGGGCAAATCCCTGGTAGTGAAATCGATATCCAGGTTGAAAATTTCATAGGACTCGTGGGAAATTCACCGCCTGAGATAACCTAGAACCAGTCATCAGAATGGCCAAAAACTGAAGAGGTTCTGAGAGCATAAGGCAATAGTATAGGTAACTTACAAAGGAAAAGTCCTATGAAGACTTGCAAACTGAGACCTCCAGGATAAGGAATGGGCCCATTCTCAAAACTTCTCAACAGAACTAACCAGCAAGGATTTGTGGCCCAAATCTCAATCTTTCAAATAGGGGGCAATAAGTCTTTCTATGACAACAATTCAGTATGGAATGGTAAAAAAGACCTCCCAGCAGAGTACTCAGGAATGCATAATTCAAGATCAGCCCCAATAAAACTCTATCAAAGTAGATCACCAAAAACCCAAAGTGATACCAAAGCCAAGGTTCACAAGCATCCAAATGGCTCAAGAGAAAACAAAGCAACAAGTACAACCCAACAGGATGAACAGAAATCCACCCCAATTATCAATTCTTTCAATAAATGTGAATGGCTTGGACTGCCCACTGAAGAGACATAGGCTGGCTGAATGGATAAATATACACAAGCCAAGTACCTTTTGCTTCTGTCTTCAGGAAACACATCTAACCCACAAGGACACATCCAGACTCAAGGTGAAGTGATGGAAAACAATATTCCACGTTCATGGAAACAGAAAAACAAAAAAGCTGGTATAGCAGTATGCATATCAGATAACTTACTCTTCAAATCAACAATAGTAATGAAAGACAAAGACAGTCATTATATAATGGTAAAGGGAACAATTTGACAAGAAGACATAAAATCTTAAATATTTACACACCTAATACAGGAGCACTCAGATTCATAAAGCAAATCCTACTTGATCTAAACAAAATGATAAACAGCAGCACTATAACAGCTATTGACTTCAACACCCCACTGACAGAACTGGAGAGATCCTCCAAGCAGAAACTAAATAAAGAAACAAGGAACTGAAATAGAACTCTAGAGTATATGGGCATAACAGACGTTTACCAAACATTCTACCCAGCAACCACCAAATATACATTCTTCTCATCAGCTCACATTCTTTAAGATTGGTCACATCCAAGGCCACAAAACATGTCTCAATAAATTTAAGAGAATAGAAATTATACCATGCATCTTCTCAGACTACAGTGGAATAAAATTAAAAATCAATTCCAACAGAAACATTCATCCCTACACAAAGTCATGGAAACTAAACAACCTATTGCTGAATGATATGTCAAGGAGGAAATTAAGATGGAAATCAAAAGATTCTTTGAAATAAATGATAATGAGGATACAAGTTATCAAAAAAAAAATCTGTGGGATACAGCTATAGCAGTCCTGAGAGGAAAATTCATAGCCATAAATACCAACATCCAAAAGACAGAAAGATCACAAATAAAAAATCTAATGAATCATCTCAAAGATCTGGAAGTGGATGAGCAAACCAATCCCAAACCCAGCTGAAGAGAAGAAATAACCAAGATCATAGCAGAACTAAAGGAAATCAGTAACAAAAGAACTATATGGAAGATTAATAAAACAAAATGTTGGTTCTTTGAAAAGATAAACAATATTAACATGGCTTTCACTAGATTAACCAGAAGCAGAAAAGAAAGGATTCTAATAAGCTCAATCAGAAATGAAAAAGGAGAAATTACAACTGATACCATAGAAATACAAAATATCATCTCTGAATATTATAAAAATCTCTGTGCACATAAACTTGAAAATGTGGAGGAAGTGGACAAATTCTTAGAAACAGACACCCTCCCCAGGCTCAACCAGGAAGATATAGAATTCCTGAATAGATCAATAGCAAGTACTGAAATTGAAACAGTAATTTAAAAATTTTACTGAAAAAAGTAATTTCTGGACCAGATGGCTTAACACCCGAATCCTACGAGACCTGCAAAGAAGAACTGGTGCCTATCCTGTAGAAATTATTCTACAACATCAAAAAGAAAGGAATCCTCCCCAACACATTTTATGAAGCCAACATCATCCTGATACCAAAGCCAGGAAAGGACCCAACAAAGAAAAGAAAGTTACAGACCAATATCCCTTATGAATATAGATGCAACAATTCTCGGTAAAATCCTAGCAAATTAAATTCAGCTGCTCATCAAATAAGTAATCCAACACACCAAATGAGCTTCATCCCAGGGATGCAAGGATGGTTCAACATATGGAAATCTATAAAGGTAATACACCACATAAATAGAAGTAAAAACAAAGACCGCATGATACTCTCAATAGATACAGAAAAAGCATTCGACCAAATTCAGCACCCTTTTATGATAAGAACACTTAATAAAATAGCCATAGACGGGACTTACTTCAAAATGATAATAGCCATATATGACAAACCCACAGCCAACATCATACTGAATGGGGAAAAATTGAAAGCATTCCCAATGAGAACTGGTACTGGACAAGGTTGCCCTTTACCACCACTTCTATTCAACATAACACTGGAAGTCCTAGTCAGAGCAATCAGACATGAGAAGGAAATCAAGGACATCTAAATGGGGGCAGAAGAGGTCAAACTATCGCTCTTTGGGGATGATATAATCTTATTTCTAGGAAACCCCAAAGATTCTGCCAAGAGACTCCTGGAATTGATAAATAAGTTCAGCAAAGTCACAGGTTACAAAATCAATGTACACAAATCAGTACCCTTCATATCCACCAACAAAGTCAAGCTGAGAACGAAATCAAATCCTCAACAACTTTCACAATAGCAACAAAGAAAATAAAATGCCTAGGAATATATTTAACTAAAGAGGTGAAGGACCTCTACAGGGAGAGCTATGAAACACTGAAGAAGGAAATAGCAAAGGACGCAAACAGATGGAATACCATACCACGCTCATGGATCGGCAGAATCAACATTGTTAAAATGTCTATACTACCCAAAGTAACCTGCAGATTCCATGCATTCCCTATTAAAATACCAACATCATTTTTCGCTGATCTAGAAATAATAATACTATGCCTCATATGGAACCAGAGACAACCCCATATAGCACACAACCTTAAGCAAAAAGAACAAATTGGGAGGTATCAATTTACCAGACTTCAACCTATAATACAAGACTATAGTAACCAAAACAACATGATACTGGCACAAGACCAGAGACATAGACCAATGGAACAGAAGCAAGAACCCAGACATAAAACCATCCTCTTTTAGCCATCTAATATTTGACAAAGCACAGAAAAACATAGACTGGGGAAAAGAAACTCTATTCAATAAATGGTGCTGGGAAAATTGGATAGCCACATGTAGAAGACTGAAACAGGGTCCACACCTCTCCTCACCTCTCAAAAAAATCAACTCACAATGGATAACAGACTTAAACCTAAGGTAGGAAACCGTAAGAATTCTAGAAGAAAACGTTGGAAAAACTCTTACAGACATGGGCCTAGGCAAACAATTTATGAAGAAGACCCCAAAAGCAATCACAGCAGCAACAAAAATAAATAAATGGGACCTGATCAAATTAAAAAGCTTCTTCACAGCCAAATCAACTGTCACTAGAGTGAATAGACAACCTAAAGAATGGGAGAAAATATTTTTATGCTATATATCTGACAAAGGCTAATAACTAGAATCTATATAGAACTCAGGAAAATCAGCAAAAAAGTATCAAATAACCCCATTTTAAAGTGGGCAAGGGACATGAACAGAAACTTTTCAAATGAAGATAGACTAATGGCTAAAAAACATATGAAAAAATATTCAACATTTCTCTAATCATCAGGGAAATGCAAATCAAAACCAAAATGAAATGTCACTTAACTGCAGTGAGAATGGCTCATATCAAAAAGTCCCAAAACAACAAACATTTGCATGGATGCAGAGAGACAGGAACACTCTTACACTGCTGGTGGAACTGCAAGCTAGTACAGACTCTATGGAAAGTAATATGGAGATACCTCAAAGAACTAAAAGTAGAACTAACATTTGATCCAGCAATCCTACTACTGGGTATTTACCCAAAGGAAAAAAAGACATTCTATAATAAAGACATCTGCAATTGAATGTTTGTAGCAGCAAAATTCTCAATTGCAAAGACATGCAAAACAACCCAAGTGCCCATCAATACATGAGTGGATCAATAAAATGTGGTATATGTATACCATGGAGTACTACTCAGCCACAAAAAACAATGGTGAACTAACACCTCTTGTATTATCCTGGATGCAGCTGGAGCCTATTCTTCTAAATGAAGTATCACAAGAATGGAAAAACAAGCATCACATATACTCACCATCAAATTGGTACTAATTGATCAACACTTATGTGCACATGTGGAAGTAATATTTGTTGGATGTCAGGCAGGTGGGAGGTGGGAGGAAAGTGAAAAGACAACCTACAGAACAGGGGTGAATGTTTGGAAATCACATCATTTGGCTCAAACCAGGATGGGTATATTCACACCTAATGGGTGTGGTGTGCACTGTGTGGGGGATGGGCACGCTTGTAGCTCTGACTTGGGCAGTACAAAAGCAATAAATATAACCTAAACGTTTGTACCCCTGTAATATTCTGAAATTTAAAAAAATTAAAAATTTATGTGTATCTTCTTTGGGGAAATTGCTGTTAAAATCTTTTGTACATTTTTAATTTGGGTATTTTTCTCTTTGCTGTGCAGTTATGGTTTTACACATTCTGGCTAAGATACCCTTACCAGATTTGTGATTTCCAAACATTCACCCCTGTTCTGTAGGTTGTCTTTTCACTTTCTTAATTTGTCCATTGATGCTATCCTGTGCTCCTCCACACCCTCCAGATGGGCACCGGCTCTTACTCACTGCCCGACCCAGACACTGGGACCTTTCCCCCATGCCTCCCTGCCCTGCCACCGGCACCGTCAGCAGGTGGATGTGCCAAATGCCCGTGAGTGGGAAGGTCACAAACTGAGGCCGCACTGCCGGCTCCGGGCAGAAACACACCCCTGGTGCTGAAAGGGGGCCACTCGGCATAGAGAACCGCAGTAGCTGCTATGGCCACGGTCTTCCTGTACTGCTCTCGAGCTGGTGGGGGGAGCACCGGTCCGCCCTCCTCCTCTCCGTGGCTGTGGCACTGTGACTGCCCTTCCTTCCAAGCCGCAATGGGGGCCACCCTGTCCAAGACGGGCTCGGCTAGGACTGTGCTCCCCATCGCCTGAGGCAGGCTCAATCACTTAGCGCAAGGCACTTTGGAAGTTGCTGTGGGGTGGATGCAGCCACACAGCTATGAGCGGTTTGAGCCAAAATTGCTTCCTGGGATGCCAGGAGTAGAGGAGATGCAGAGGAGGGGGGCGTCCAGATGCAGGGATGCCAGCTTTCTGGTTCCTCGTGGCACTCCCCCACAGGATGAGAGCCCTGTGTCCATTGCAGGGGTGAGGCACCTGGGTTGGGAGGGAAATCCCTTACCCTGTCCCTGGGCTCTGGAACTCCCTTGATTTTGTTCATGCCGATTTCTCTCTTCTATCCTCCCCTCTCTCAGCTGTTTAGTTCCCGCTGGTTGTGTCCTGGTGTCAGATCCTGTGGTCCACTCCCGATCAGCTATCACCCTCCATTCTCCTCAGTCCAACCTTCAACTCCTCTACTGGGAAGGTCTGACAAACCTTGACTCTAGTTGGCCATCTTGAACTCTGGGAGTCTTTAAAACTCAGTTTTTTATTTTGATGAAGTCCAAATAATATAGTTTTTATTTGGTCGCTCATGATTTTGGTGTAATACATAAAAATCCATTGCCACATCTAAGGTAATGAAGTTGTAGTCTGATGCTTGCTCCTGAGAGTTTTATAGTTTTACATCTTGTATTTTGGTCTTTGATCCATTTTGATCCACTTTTGATCCATTTCCATCCACTTTCCATTCCTACAAAAATGGCCTTTTGGATTTGGATAGTGATTGCACTGAATCTGTAGACTGTTTTGGGTGGTATTGCCATCTTAACAGTATTAAGTCTTTTGATGAGCACGGGAAGTCTTTCCATATATTTAGGTTTTCTTTAATTTCTCTCAGCAATGCTTTGTAGTTTTCAGTGCACAAGGGTCTTAGTCCATTTGCATTGCTACAAAGGAATGCCTGAGGCTGGGTCATTTATAAAGAAAAGAGGTTTATTTGGCTCACGGTTCTGCAGGCTGTACAAGAAGCATGACACCAGCATCTGCATCTGGTGATGGCCTCAATCTGCTTCCACTCATGGTGGAAAAGGAAGGGGAGCTGGTGTGTGTAGAGATCACATGGCAAGAAAGGAGGCAAGAGAAGGTGCCAGACACTTTTCAACAACCAGTTCTCGTGGGAACTAAGAGTGAGAACTCACTCACTTCTTCGAGAATGGCACCAAGCCATTCATGAGGGATCTGACCCCCCATGATCGAAACACCTCCCTCCAGGCCCCACCCCCAACATTGGGGAGCAAATTTCAACATGAGACTTGGAGGGGCCAAACAAACCATATCCAAATCATAGCAATAAGTCTTTCGCCTCTTTGGCTAAATTTATTCCTGGGTACTTAATCTTTTAAATGCTACTGTAAATGAAATAGTTTTCTTAATTTTGTGTTTGGATTATTTATTGCTGGTGTATAGAAACATATCTGATTTTTCTCTGTGGATCTTGTACCTTGTAGTGTTGCTTAATTTGCTTATTATGTCTTAGTAGTGTTTTTTGGAGAGTGGGTTGTTGATGCAATATGGGACTGTGTCATCTGTGGATAGTGATAGTTTTACTTCTTTCTTTCCAATTTGGCTGTGTTTTATTTCTATTTCTTGCTTAATTAATTTGGCTAGAAGTTCCAATACAATGCCAAATAGTGATGGTGAAAGTGGACATCCTCGTCTTATTCTCAATCTTATGGGGAAAGCATTCAGTCTTTCACTGTTGAGTATGAGGATTGCTGTAGGTTTTCATAGATGCCTTTATCACATTGAGAAAGTTTCCTCTCTTCCTAGTTTTTGAGTGTTTTAGTTAGTTAGTTAGTTTGTTTATTTCAGAAAGGTGTTAGATTTTATCAAATGCTTTTTCTGCATCAATAGAAATGACCATATGGGTATCTTTTTGTTTCTTCTCTTAATGTGATATGTTATACCAATTCATTTTCTTATGTTGAACCACCCTTGCACTCTCAAGATAAACCCCACTTGGTCATGTTGTATAATCATTTGAATAGGCTGTTGGATTTGGTTCATTAGTATTTTGTTGAGGATTTCTGCATGTATGTTATGAATGAGATTTTGTTCTGGGATATTGCTCTGTATATTTCTTTTCTTGTGGTGTCTTGTCTGGCTTTGGCTTCAGGGTAATGCTGGCCTCACTGAATAAGTCAGTTAGGAGCTGTTCTCTCCTATTTAATATTTTGTAAGTGTTTAAGAAAGGTTGGTGTTAATTCTTCTTTAAACGTTTAATGAAACTTAGCAGTGAAGCCATCTGATCCTGTAGTTTTCTCTGTTGGAAAGTTTTTCATAATTAATTCACTTTCTTTAATCCTTATGGTTCTATTCAGATTTTCTATTTTTTTTCCTTGAGTTGCTTTTTGTAATTTGTGGTTTTGTAGGACTTTGTCCACTTCATATGGGATATGTAATTTGTGATTGTACAATTCTTCATAGTATTCTTTTAATATCCTTTTTGCTCCTGTTGAGTCTCTAGTAATGTCCCCACTCTCATTTCCAATATTAGTAATTTTGATCTTATCTCTTTTTTCTTAGTCAGTGTAGATCAAAATTTGTTAAAATTGTTGGCCTTTTCAAGCCACCAAATATTGGTGTTTTTGAGTCTGTCTATTGTTTTTCTATCTCCATTTTGTTGATTGTTGAACCAATTAATCTTTATTATTTCCTTCTTTCTGTTAGCTTTGGGTTTAGTTTGCTTTCCTTTTTTTATTCCTCAAGGTGTAAAGTTCAGTTATTGACTTGTGGTCTTTCTTACTTTTTAGTGTAAACATTTACAGGTATGAATTTTCCTCTTGGCACTACTTTCACAGCATCCCACAAGTTTGGGTATGCTGTGGTTTTGTTTTCAATTGTCTCAAAGTATTTTTTATTTTCCCCCATGATTTCTTTGACCAATTCATTGATTAACCTGTGTGTTGTTTGGTTTCCACATATTGGTGAACTTTCCAGTTTTCCTTGGGTTATGGATTCCTTGCTTCATTCTATTGTGGTCAGAGAAGATGCTCTGTATGATTTTCATCTTTTTAAACTTATGGAGACTACTATTGTGTCCTAACATATGTTTTTTTTTTTCCTGGAGAATGTTCCATATGCCCTTGAGAAGAGTGTGTATTCTAGTGTTGTTGGGTAAAGTGTTCTATATGTGTCTGTTAGTTCTAGCTGATTTATGGTGTTGTTCAAATTCTCTATTTCCCTATTGACCTTCTGTCTAGATGCTCTATCCTTTATTAGATATCTCCAACTATTACTGTAGAACTGTCTATTTATCCCTTCAATTCTGTCAATGTTTCCTCCACATATTTGGGGGCTCTGTTGTTTGGTGCATATATGTTTATAATCATTATACCTTCTTGATGAATTGATACCTTTATCAATATCTAATGACTTTCCTTATCTCTTGTAACAATTTTTACCTAACAGCTACTTTGTCTTTTTTTAAAGAGAATTTACAGGTTTAAGTTTTACTTTATTTTTAATTAACACATAGTAATTATACATATTTACAGGTAAAATGTGATGATTTGATACATGAATACGTCGTGTAATGATCAGTCAGAGTTATTAGCATTCATTACCTCAAGCACTTATGTTCTTTATGGTGAGATCATTTAAAATCCTCTCTTCTAGGTATTTGAAATATTTCTTATTGTGAACTGTATTTACCCTATTTCATAAAATCAGAACTATTTTCTCCTTCCAATGGAACTTATATCCACTGACCCTCTTTTTATCCTCCGATACTCTCCTGCCTCTCGAACCACTTTTCACTCACTTCTATGAACCAACTTTTAAACATTTCACATATGAGTACTGCTGCTGTTTTGTGTTCTGTTCTGGCTTATTTCAGTAAATAATGCCTCCGTTGTCCATTCACAAATGAAGGATTTCATTTTTTTTATGGCTGTAGTGTTCCATTGTGTATACTAACCACATTTCTCTTCTTATTATACATCCATTTTGCATTATTATAAGTGTTGCATTTTTGATACATCATACATGATTGATATGGTATTAAAATTATCATCAGCCCAACATTATATTTTTGTGCCAGGAAAATGCATAATTACTCTTCTAGCTCATTCAAATATATAAATTATTGTTAACTATAGTCACCCTACTGTGTAATAGAACGAGAGAAGAAGTATCCTCCACCCACTTGTAACTTTGTACCCACTCACCAACTTCTCCCCATTTCCTCCTACCTTTCCCAGCCTCTGGTAACCACTATTTCACTCTCTACTCTTGTGAGGCCAACTTTTTTAGATTCCACATGTGAGTGAGATCATGCAGCATTTTTCTTTCTGTGTCTGGCTTATTTCACTTAACATACTGTCCTTCAGGTTCATCCGTGTTGTCGCAAATGACAGGATTTCATTTCTATTGTGGCCAAATAGTATTCTATTGTATGTATCTACCACATTTTCCTTAACCATTCATCCATCCATGGACATTTGGGTTGTTTCCATCTCTTCTTTGTTGTGAATAATTCTGCAAGGAAAATAGGTCTACAAATATCTGTTCATGCCCCTACTTTCTATTCATGTGGCTGCAAATCTAGAAATTTGTAGCAATTGTTGTATCATGTGGTAACACTAAGTTAAATATTTTGAGGAATTGCCCTACCATCTTTCACAGTGGCTGCACCATTTTTTTTTTTCTCTCCAACATCTCAGTGTAATTTTAGAACTCACACCAGGCTACACCATTTTACTTTTCTACACTGCAGATAAGAATGTAAAATGGTGCAGCCTAGTGTGAGGCTTAAAAAGACATCACTACAAATCCTACAAAACTTCAAAGACAATAAGTGAGTGTTGGAGCAGTGGGAAAAAAATGGGGAGATGCTCAAAGGGTACAAGCTTTCAGTTATAAGATGAATAAGTTCTGTGGATTTAATGTGCAGCACGGTGACTATAGTTAATATAGTATTGTTTAGTTGAGATCTGATAAGAGAGCAGATTTCAAATGTCCTCGCCCCACACACACATATACTTCTCTGTCTGCAAATTTTTCCTGTAGTGCAGGTTCTCAGAATTGTAAATGATGAGGCAAAGTGTTTTCTTTCCAAGATGATTTCTGAGATTTGAGGGGCCTACGGGTACTCTCATGTATTGTTTCTGAGCACGTAAATTGGCATAATCATTCGTTAGAATCATTTGGAACACCTCAATTATGAATGCACACATAAATACATATGTACACACATTTTTATATAAATGGAACCATAATGCAGATACATTTTGTGTCCATTTCATTTTAGCTGTCAAATTTATTGACATAACATTGTCTATAATACTTTTCTCCAACTAGATTGAGGTATAATCGACAAATAAAAATTGTATATATTCTAGATGTACAACTTAATGATTTGATATATATACATTGTGTCAAGATCACCACAATTAAATTAATTAACACATCTATCGCTATCCATATTTTCTCTCTGACTCTCTCTGTCTCTCTCCCTCTCTCTTTACACACACACACACACACATGCACATGCGTGCAGAGATAGAGATAGAGATATAGAGATGAGAAAGAGATAGAGAAAGGGAAAGAGATAGAGATAGAGATAGAGATAGAGATAGAGATAGAGATAGAGATAGGCACTTCAGTGTTAGCATTTTCACAGAGCGTGGGACCAAAGGGAATCGTGGGAATTGGCAGGAGGATGAGTAACTCGAAAACCGTGGCATCCCTGATGATGTAGAGAGAAAAAGTACAGGAGCCATGTGTTGGGGTGGGCTCCATGGTTCCTGTCTGCAAGGGAACCCAGGCAACTCAGGGAGCCTGAGTTGGGCCAGACATTACAATTGATGGGTAACAGGTGAGACTGTCTCTCATCCTCACAATGAGGCTGAGAAGCATGCAGTATGCCCTCTGTTCCCTAGGTGAGAGGGCCGAGGCTTAGAGAGGTTCAGGAACTTGTCTTTGACCGTGGCGGCACTACACGGAAGAACAAGGTTGGCATCATTCTCTATGTAAGGGCAATGCCCCCCTAGCTCATAGTTTTAAGAAATTCACACTCCAACATATGGCTCCCTAATGTACATGTACATAAAGAATTGAAAAATGGTAAGTGGTAGGAAATAACTTATGCCAAACATGAGAGTGGAGGTATAATCTGTAAACTGGTGGTACCTCACCTCTGTCATCATTTATAGGATTGTAACTTGAAAACTTTGTACTGCTGTTATTTGAGTTTCAAAAGTTATGCCTGCTTATTGTCTAAAGTGCAAGCATTACAGAAGCATGGAAAATAAGTTGTGCAAATGTCCCATTCAACTCTTGCCTGCCATTTGGAACTGCTAATTGCCAGTTGTTGAGAAAGATCCCACAGAACTGACCATGATGTGAGCTTCTGTGCTATTGTTGTTAGTTTAGAAGTGAAAATCAGTGGCTGAACCCCCTCAAGAACATGGACGTGGAGCACCTGGTGTCAGCTTCCTGAGGAATGCGCTGGGCAGACAGGCTGACTCTCCCTCACCCTGCAGGTGCTAACGTGAGACTCCTCATACGGTGCACCTTCAGGAAGGGAAGGGGTTGGGACGGTGGATGGGAAGACAGACGGAAGAATGGTGAGAGCTGTGAGAGCTGTAAGAAGGCCCATTTCCCACTCACCTGCATGCAAATCATAAAACTGATCACGGGATGGTCTTTGAGAACGTTCAAATGATGAAGAATGAGAAGCAAAATGTGTGAGTCTTCTCCTTCCTGCCTGCCTGCCTGCCTGCCGTCTTGCCTGCCTTCCACAGCCCTCACTAGACAGCAGGCATCCCTTGCAAAGCCCCTGTTGTGTCAGGTAACATGCCTGCTTCTGCAGGCCTCCAGGTAGAGCGTCTGACAGAGTCCTGCTGTCTCCACAGGCCAATCTCTGGAAGTAGCGTGTGTCCTGTCTCATCAGGATTTATTGACAAACTGCCTATGGAGGCAAGCCTGATGTCTCTGCTAAGGCCAGCCAGGGGCAAATGGGGGTGGCAGAGCCTTTCAGTCCTGGCCCAGTGGGCTCCTGATTGGGGCAGGGGAAGAGCAATCCAGGACGCGCAACATACAACGTGCAACGTCATTCTTTATTATGAAAATAAACAGTGATCACGAATGGGGAAAACACACAGAACAACTGGCTCTTCGGGTGGTTGTGTGACCTGGCCTACAAGTTAACTTTGGCTTCTTGGTCAGCCAGGCCTCCAACCTCAGTCATGGGTGTGGCCTTACACTGTTGAAAAGAGAAACAAAAATGATGTGGATGGAGATGAAGACGACATCCAAGGGCTCCTTTCAGGGGGTTTGTTGGAAGGCCTCCTCTGGGATCTTGCCCTCGGCCTGGAGGGAAGGAGTTGGGACGTCAGAAGAGCCAGGTGCCCTGAGTTCCATCCCCAGGACACCCACCCTCCATCTTCTTGGCCTTCCTGATGGCCCAGAGACATCCATCTTTTACCCACTTGATTCCCGGACCTCACCTGGAGCAGAGTGAAGATCTGGCCAGCTCTGGTATAGTTCCACTCGTTGTCCTGAAGGCACCTGGGGTGGGAGAAGAACAGGTGATCTCCATTACTACCCCAGGATGGACACGCTGACCATGCAATGCCACCACTTCACCTGTGCTACCTTTTTGCTGGGACACATGTACCAACATGAGCACTATTGTAATGAAGAAGAAAGACCTGGTGAAAACCAACACATCTATCACTAACATTCACGTCCACTAGAATTCAAAGCAGGATAACAGCGTTGTTTAAATGAACAAGGGAGCTTAATACATACTGATAAAGAAAGATGTTTGAGAAAATAACAGATGACAAATTTAAAATGCAACTTTCCTTCTCAGTGAGATATAATGCACATACCGTAGCATTCACCATTTTAAAGTTACAATTCAGTGCTTTTAAGTATATTCACAAGATTGTGCAACCATCACAGCTATCTAATTCCAAAATATTTTATCACCTCAAAAAGTAACTCCTTAACTCTTACAGATCACTCCCTATTCTCCCTCCTCCCCCAGACCCTGGCAACCACTACTCTGCCTTCGCTCTCTATGGATTTGCCTGTTCTGAACATTTCATATAAACGTAGTCATACAATATGTGGCCTTTTGTGACTGGCTTCTTTCACTCCACATAATGTTTTCAAGGTTCATCCATGTCACAGAATATATCAGAACTATATTCTTTTTTATGACTGAGTGATATTCCACTCTATGGATGCACCACATCAATTTGTCCATTCGTCAGCTAAAGGACATTTGGGTTGTTTCCACTTTGGGGCTATTATGAAGAATGCCGCAATAAACATTCGTGTGCAAGTGTTTGAATGAACATATATTTGCATTTCTATTGGTATATACTTAGGAGTGGGACTACTGGGTCATATGCTAACTCCATGTTTAACATTTTGAGGGACTGCCAAAATATTTTCCCCAGCAACTGCTCTGTTTTATATTCCCACCAGTAATGCATGACATTTCCAATTTCTCCACATCCTCACCAACACTTGTACTCTTTCATTTTATTGATTAAAGCCATCCTAGTGGGTGTGAAGCGGTAACTCACTGTGAGTTTGATTTGCGTTTCCCTAATGACTAACGACATTGAGAAGTTTTTCATGTGCTTTTTAGCCATTTGTGTGTCTTCTTTGGAGAAATGTCTATTCAAATCCTTTCCCCATTTTTTAATTGGGTTGTTTGTCTTTTTATTGTTGATTCGTAAGGGTTCTTCACATATTCTTGTCAGATAGGTGATTTGCAAATATGTTCTCTCATTCTGTCGGTTGGTTTGTCACTTTCTTGATGGTGTCTGTTGATATGCAAAAGCTTTTAATTTTGATGAAGTACAATTTACCTATTATTTTCTTTGGCTGCTTGTGCTTTTGGTTTCATATATAAGACCTGGTTGCCTAATTCAAGGTCAGGAAAATTTACACCTAAGTTTTCTTCTAAGAGTTTTATAGTTTTAGCTCTTACTTTTAGATCCTTGATGCATGTTCAGTCAATGTTTGCGTATGGCGTGAGTTAGGGGTCAAAAATCATTGTTTTGCAAGTGGATATCCACTTGTCTCAACACCATTTGTTGAAAAGACTATTTTTCCTCCACTGGATTTTTTCAGCACCAATGATAACCAATTGACCATAAATGTGAGGGTTTATTTGTGGACTCTCAATTCTTTTGGAATTGGGAAAATATATTTCAAAATATTAAGGGGGTGCAAGTGTTTTTGTTACATGGATGAACTGTACAATGCTGAAGGCAGGGCTTTTAGTGTGCCCATCGCCAGAGTAGTGTACGTTGTACCCAACAGGTAAGTTTTATCCCTCACCCCTCTCCAACCCTCCCCGCTTCTTAGTTTCCAATGTCCTTTACACCATTGTGTGACCGTGTGTACCCGTCATCTAGCTCCCATTTGTTAGTGAGAACATGTGGTGTTTGTTTTTCCATTCCTCAGATACTTTACTTAGGCTAATGTTCTCTACTCCCATCCGAGTTGCTGCAACAGACATTATTTCATTCCTTTTTATGGCTGAGTAGTAGTCCATGGTGTGTGTGTGTGTGTGTGTGTGTATACATGTATCTATATATAAAACATGCCACATTTTCTTTATTCACTCAATTGATGGGCACTTAGGTTGATTCCACATCTTTGCAATTGTGAATTGTGCTCAGATAAACATTCAGGTGCAGGTGTCTTTTTGATACAATGGCTTCTTTTCCTTTGGGTAGATACCCAGTAGTGGGATTTCTGGATCGAATGGTAGCTCTACTTTAGTTCTTTGAGGGATCTCCATACCGTTTTCTATAGAGGTTGTACTAATTTACAGTCCCACCAACAGTGTATAAGCGTTCCTTTTTCACCACATCCACACCAACATCTATTGTTTTGTGATTTATTGTGGCCATTCTGATAGGGGTAAGGTGGTATCTCATTGTGGGTTTAATTTGCATTTCCCTGATGATTAGTGACGTTGAGCATTTTTCTCATGTTTCTTGGCCATTGGTCTATCTTCTTTTGAAAAAACTCTGTTTGTGTCTTTTGCCCACTTTTAAATGGGGTTATTTGTCTTTTTCTTGCTGATTTGTTTGAGTTCCTTTGTAGATTCTGGGTATTAGTCCTTTATCAGATGTATGGTTTGCAAATATTTTCTCCCATTCTGTAGGTTGTCTATTTACTCTGTTGCTTATTTCCCTTGCTGTGCAGAAACTTTTTAATTTATTTAAGTCCCATTTATTTATTTTTGTTGTTGCTGTATTTGCCATTGGGGTCTTAGTCATAAATTCTTTGCCTAGGCCGACATCTAGAAGAGTTTTTCCTATGTTTTCTTCTAGAGTTTTTATGGTTTCAGGTCTTACATTTCAGTATTTAATCCATCTTGAGTTAATTTTTGTATGTGGTAGGAGGTAGGGATCCTGTTTCCTTCTTCTGCATGTGTCTACCCAGTTTTCCCAGCACAATTTGTTGAAGAGGGTGTCCTTTCCCCAATGTATGGTTTTTGTCTGCTTTGTCAAAAATCAGTTGGTCGTAGGTTATATTTCCGGGTTCTCTACTCTATTCCATTGATTCATACATCGGTCCATATGCTGGTACCACACAGTCTCGATTACTGTAGCTTTGTAGAAAGTTTAGAAATCGGGAAGTGTGAGTCCTCTAATTTCGTTGTTCTCGTTCAAGATTATTTTGGCTATTCTGGGTCTGCTGCATTTCCCTATGAATTTTAGGATCACCTTGTCAATTTTTGCAAAGAAGCCAGCTGGGATTTTGACAGGGATTGGGCTAAATCTGTAGATTGTTCTGGGTGGTACTGCCATCTTGACGATATTAAGTCTTCCAATCTATGAAAATGAGGTGTCCTTCTATTTATTTAGGTCTTCTTCAATTCTTTCGGCAATGTTTTGCAGATTTCGGAGTATAAGGTTTGCACTTCTTTTGTTACATCTGTTCTTAAGCATTTTACTCTTTTTGATGCGACTGTAAATGCACTTGTTTTCTTAGTTTCATTTTTGGATTGTTCATTGCAGGTACATAGAAATACTAATGATTTCTCTATATTGTATCCTGCAACCTTGCTGAACTTGTTTATTAGTTCTAGTAGTTTGTTGTGGTGGATTCTTTCAGATTTTGCATATGGAAGGTAAAGTCATTTGAGCATTATACTACTTTTAAAATTCTTCACATATATCAGTATAAAAGTATGATACCTTCTCCACGGGCCCACTTTTTTTGGAAGCAAAATATCCACATAGCTGTTTTTCCAAATTGCGTCTGAGTTTCCCTTATCCACTCCCCTGCTGTCCCAACATTCCCCCTATCCCTGTGCACACCCAGCACTTACTTCTGAGACCACTCGAGTTTCATCCCAGACTGGCTGGAGAAAGCCTGCACCATTTCCTGCTGCTCCTGGGAGAGGGCGGGCACGGAGCTGGAGCAGGGTGTGGACATTGGAATGGAGAAGGTGCTCTGGGTCTCTTTGGAGCTGGTGTCCCTCACAAACAGCTCATCATTCACGATGCACAGACTGGAGGAAAAATGCACCCTCAAGCAGCTGGACATACGGACAACCCCACACCCCCAACAACAAGACCCTTCTTAATCGCTGACACTCACAACCAAACCCCTTCCATATACTGACTGTGCCTGGCTCCCAGTTTCCTTGGCTGGTACCATCTAACCCTCCCGCAGAGCCCACTTTTGGAGAGCTTGTTTACCAGCTTCTCTAGATTTGCAGATTTAACCCCAATGCATTTACCCTGTACAACAGCCCAAGGAAGTGGATACTCTTATCCCCACTTTCAGAGGAAGGCACTGAGTCACAGAGAGGTCAAGTAACTTGATCAAGGTCACACAGTTAGTGAGTGTTGGGGGGTCAGGAAGAGAACCCGCATTTGGACTCCAGAGCCCACACTCTTAAACACTAGGGTAGACTGCTGCTTGGAGCTACCTGTTGGCCTTCCACAATATTGAGGATACCTCGAGGACTGCACCTCTACATTCCCACACCACCAACCCCGGGCTGGGATGGGTGTTCCCACCCACAACCCAGCACTTACCTGGAATTGCTGCCAGGGGTAGCGATGAAAGTCCGGGTGAAGGCAAGAACAGAACCCTGACACTTTCCTTCCACTTCAAAGACAACAAAAAATACCCCCTCAGAGTTGCACATGCTTTACTCGCTCACAAGGCATTCCCCAGGCAGGGTCTTACTTGATACTCATGCTGAAGGGAGCCAGACCAGAACAACTGCTTACTTGGAGTCAGGAGGGTGTGGCGCGAATGGGGAGGGCAACAACAGGAAGAATCCACTCCCGGTGATAGGGCCCCTATCGTGTGTAGGGCCCTGTGAAAACCACTTCCCAAGTTCACTTGATTCCTGTGTCACAGTAGCCCAAGAGATGGGTATTATTAGCCCCACTTTGCAAATGAGGGAACTGAAGGGTTAAGTGACCACCCTAAGTTTGCAGAGCAAGGACCTGGGATGAGAGCCATCAAGCTCCACAGCCTGTGTCCTTAGTGTCCGAGCCATGCGGGGCAGACAGGCATGGACCTAGGTCAGACCGGGATGATTTGTGGGCAGAGTGGGGGCCGGAGAACACAGAGGGAAGAATAGGGCAGAGAGGAATGAAATCAGGGAAGCTGGGAGAGTTCTGAGAGGAAGCCCAGCGGGGCAGGGAGCAGTGTGGGACCTGGGAGGGGACTCTAGAGACACTCACCTTCCTTGAACACCCCGTTGACAGAGAAGCAGAGCATCCTTTCCTGAAAGGGAAGAGCCCAGGCGCTCAGGATCCTCCTGAACCTCCCACCCACCTCTGGCTTTCTGGGCCTGCCCGAGGGAGGAAGCAGGCACTCACCGTCTGGAACCACATGTCCACCAGGAAGGAGCTGAGGTCATGCTGAGTTTTGGGCAACACGCTCAGGGAGTCCACAATGTCACGTTTTGTGTGCTTCAGCAGCTGCCTCCGCACGTCTGTGAGGGGAGGAGAAGCAAAGATCGGGGACTGCCACACCCTGGCCCTGGGCCCCTATGAATGTCCCCTTCACACCCCCTTGCTCTGCCCAGTCTCCCCCATCACACGCTCACGGGGGTCCTTGAGTATTTTCATGTTCCTGCTTTCCTTGAAGTACTCGCGCAAGCTGCTCCTAGGAGAGAAAAAGGAACAGGAAGTGGTGGTCCAGCCAGTGCGGGTTTTCCAGGAGCTGACGTGTGTTTGCTGGGGAGCCACACGGCCCCAGAACAGAGTCTGAGCCGTGATACTCACGAAGCTGGGTCCTCGGGGTTGAAGGGAATGGTCAGGGAGAAGCAGGCCTCCTCGTGGTAAGCATCCAGGAGACCCTGTCGGTCTCCATAGTCAAAGATCAAGTAATACCTGTGGCGGAGCAATGAGGGTAGGCTACCTCTGTGGTCCGGTTCCCAAATGAGATTTGAAATCTCCCGGGAGCAGGCCGTGCTTGGGTGGCCCAGCCCATCCCAGCCCTCCCCTCCCTTACGGTCCCAGGGGTACTTACTGCTGCAGGAATTGCAGGACTAGACTCTTTAGGATCTCAAATCCGTTATGGCTTTCCTGGAATCAAGAAGACATTTTAGACTACGTAGATGATAAAACATCCCTTGAAGCACCCCACATCTTGCTCGGTTCTTCTTCCTCACCTGGCAGGGTTTTATTAACTGAGGGACGTCAATGTCAGTGATAATTGGTGGAGGTATGTCTTGGCCATCCTGGGGAAGGGAAGAGGAAGTCAGCAGTGGAGACCAGGGAGGTGGCACTGGACGACCAGTGAGATGAAAAGGCCCAGAGGGGAGCAAGAGTCAGAGGCCAGGAGGGAAATAAGTCTGGAAATTCCAGTGGCGGGCATCTTCCTCACAGGGAGCTGGAAGTCTCTACTGTTATATGCCAACATCTCTCTCTCTCTCTCTCTCTGTGTGTGTGTGTGTGTGTGTGTGTGTGTGTGTGTGTGTCTCTACGGACATCTTTTTCAGGGAGAATATTCTTGCCTTTGTCAAGCAGCCATGTCCTCTAAAATGGATGAGGGTCTGATGCAAACATGTCATCTAGGCAAAGCCCAAAGGGCTTGAGGGCAGGTGTGGAGTTCACGTATGTCAGTAAGAGTAAGAGGAGACAATGATGACGGTAGGTACTTACCAGGCGTAACAATTCGGGGAAACAATCCCGGATGGCACTGTCCGAAACCCAAAATAGAATGAAGTCATTGACAGTTCAGGGTTTCGTAGGCTCTCTCTTCTCTCTCTCTCTGTCTCTCTCTCTCTCTCTCTCTCTCTCTCTCTCTGTCTCTCTGACTCTCCCTCTGGCTCTCCTCCCTCTTCTTCCTCCTGGGCAACCCCACACCTGGACTGCCCAGACTTGCTTCTCCAGCACCACAAGAAGCAGCAAATTGAGCCAGGCTCCGGGGCTTGCTTCCTTGCCCTCCCTGCCTCCCTTTCCTTCCTCCAGGTCCCCACGGAAGGCTCTGCAGGGAGCAGAGAATGGGGTGGGAGCCCAGGGCTCTGCCACCTCACTGGGTGTCCACCATTCTGCTGGGCCTGGCCCTGGCCCTGGCCGACACCAGGTCATCCCCCAGGGATGGCCCAGGATGCTGGGGCAGGGAGGTGAGCGAGGCCAGGCTCAAGAGGCAGGGATGGGAAGGCGGGGGGATGGCAGAAAAGGGGTGAAGGTCGGGGAGGGAGAGATGGGGGAGGCATGGGAGGGAGAGGAGAGGCCAAGGAGAAAGAGGAAGCAAGGCAGAGGGAAGGGAAAGATGCTCTCCTGTGGCAATGGGGGTCAGGGAGGAAGAGAGAAGGAAAGGGCTCCTCTGCAGCTGCCCTTTCCCTCACCTGCCCCTGGCTGGCCCTGGGCACAGAGGCGGGAATGGGACCATACACCTGTTGGGCCGGGGCCCCTTGGAAGCAGGTGGGGCCTTTGTCACCTGGGTGAGCCCAGTCTGAGTGGGGCATGGGAAACAGAGCAGCCACGGGGGCAGGAGACCTTCCCCCAGAAGGAGTGAAGTGTCAGGCTCCAGCTCGGCGTGGGGTTGAGGGTCTGGGGCCCCCTCTCAGGATCACCACGTTCTCTCCTGATGGCCCCAGCCCAGCTGTGCCCGTCTGAGCTGGCACCTTGCCCAAGGAGTCATTCCCATCTCGGGATACCCAGGGCTCCTCTGAAGGACCAGGCAGGATGGTGTGAGGTGCGGGGGGAGGGAGGGGCAGTACCCCGAGAGGCCTGTCCTTCTGTCTCCTCAACCTCCTCTGCCCTCTGCCTCCCACTCCCGCCTCGGGTAGCCCTCTCCTCACTGGTGGTGGCTCACTTCTGGTCCCTCGATGCAGGGAACCCAGGTTTCTCCCCAAGGAGGACCCAGTTCCTGCCATTGCACCAGAGGAATGGATGTCATGATAGCAGCCACCCAGGGCGTCGCCCTCAGCATGGGGCAGGGAAGCCACCATGTCAGCCCAGGACAGGTGGGCGGGCCTTTATGGAGCAAGGGAAGGAGGGAAGGCCCATGTCAGCCCAGAGACAGGAAGGCCTGGCTCAGTCCTCAGGCTGGAGGATCCTTCTCAGTCCAGGGCCCCAGCATCTGGCCCAAGGCTGAACACCCTGGTCCTGGTGAGCAGGGGAGCCCTGCCTCCTGGCACACACTCATGGAGGGTGTGCTGGAGGAGGCTGGGTGCAGAGAGGTGGGAAATACGCCCCGGAGCAGTGGAAAAGGGGAGCAGGTCAGGGAAGGAAAGGAGACCTCTAAGCACAGATGAGGGACAGAGAGAGAGAGACGAGAGGGCGGGGCCTGTGATCCTCCCAGAGGGCCGGGGCCGCCTCCTCCTGCAGAAGGGCACTGGCAGGGGCAGCTCAGGCTCCCAGGGGGGAAAGGGGCCCAGGAAGGGTGACAGAGGTTACCACTGACCTTACGTAGGCAGACTGGTCTGGGAAGGTGCTGCACAAGGGGTTCCCTTCTAGCCACAGCTCTTCCAGCTTCAGCCCTTTCACCTTGCCCAACTCCCACGCTGACTTCAGCTAAGAAATATGAGGGGAAAACCGGAAAGGGAGTCCCAGGGAAAGAGAGACGTCCGGGACCCTGGACCCCTCAGTCCCCTCCCTCACCCGCAGGTACCTCTGCCTGCCTGTTGTCATCACCCCGATGTGCACTACCGCCCACCCTCCACCCAAATTTGATCTGGCTCCCTGCTCTCACCTCATTTCTGGAGAGGTTCAGGATCTTGACTTTGGGGGCCTTCTCTATGATGTCAGACAGGCCATCCAGCCGGTACAGTTTGTTGTTGCGCAAGTTCAAGGACAATAACTTTTGGGGAAGAAGAGTTAGGGTTACGGTTACTCTCTAGGGCCTCGGAGACAAACCTGCCCTCCACCCCGTCTCTTCCAGCCCTCTACCTAGGGCCTCACCTCAGGGAAATTCCTCTCAATGATCTGCAAGGTGGCAGCCATGCAGTTTCTTCGGTTCAGGATTATGTCCATATCACAGCCCACCAAGTCTTCAGAAAAGGAAATCAGAAGGCTGAGAGGGGTTCGCCTGGACCAGCACTGACCCCTCCCTGAGTTGCCATCCCTGAGTCTCCCTCCCAGGCAGACCCCTCTGCCCTCACCTGCCCTAGAATCACTGCTGACAGCCATACCTGGGTCAAAGCGGAGCTTCTGGAGATCAAGAGCTTGCTGGGAGACATCATATCGTTTGTTCATGGTCAGCTGCAGAGACAGAGATGGAGAGCAGCTCTGAGGCTGTGCTGGTAGTGGTGACAGGGAAATCGGGGGCTGGGGTAAGAAGAGGTGAGTCCGGGAAGTGGGCATACAACGTGCCTTGAGGCTGCATTACCTTCAGCTGCTGCATTTGTTCTGGCTTCAACTTATTCTGCACAGAGTAGGGTGCAGCAGAAGGACTGACAAAGATAGATATCTGCAGGAAGGAGAGGCAGGGTGAGCTCCAGGACCTCTAATCCCACAGAAGGTGACCAGTCCCTGGCCTGTCCTCCTGCCCTGAGACTAGGTACAGGGAAGGCCCCGGGCACACACCTTTCGGTTCTCCTCATCGCAAATATTGTAGCTGACATCCTTCAATGCAGAGGCAGTACTAGCATCCTGGACAAAGAACCGGGCCCGATTTTTGACGTAGTGGAACTACAGGGAGTGAAGGCCAGAGCAGCAGTGTCAGAGGCCAACAGCCCCCGCTGAGCCAGGCCTCTCCCCCCCGCCGTGCCCACCCGTCTGGCTTCACCATCCTCTCTTACATCGACCGGGGTGAAGGGGACACTGCAATGGCTCTGGATTGAGTTCATTAGCCATGTCTTGTCATACGTTCTCCCGTAAGGAATCTAAGGGTGAAAAGAAGAAATAGGAGAGAAGAGAGACAGCGTGGAATTAAGCCTGGACAACACACCCAGCCAGGAGTTCTCTTCCGACCTTCTACCTAGCTTTAACGGACTTCTAAAGAAGGGACCGCTGACATGATTTCTTATTTTTGTGCCAAATACAGATTTCCTAACCCCCCTTACTCTCCATTCAGAAGCCCTCCTAGTGCATGGGCAATATATAGCCAAAGTGTTGTACCCCCATAATATTCTGAAATTTAAAAAAAGAAGCTAAAATAAAAAAGAGTAACAATAAAAAAATCAACTTAAGGTGTTTAATGCGGTCAGCCTTCTGTAAGGTTCCAGAATATTCTACCTAATGCAGACCTTGCCAAGACACTCACTGTGACCTTGAACCAGCTCCCCATGGTTCTGTCCCGTGTGTTCTCCCCCACTGCTCTCTCTGGAGGTTTTCTATCTCTCCACACCGTGATGTGGATTTGGTCTTCACTATGCCACTTCACTCTCCTCCTGTTGCGTCGGATGGTATAAGGAGTGCTGTGGGGAAGGGGAGAGGAGGAGGGGCCCATGAACGCTCAGAAAGTCTTCCACGCACCCTCCCCGCACGCACACCAGGGCTCCAGTTAGGACTGCTCAGCCATCCTTCCACTTCTATCGTTCTTCACTTTTTCAGTCAGAGAAGTAAGAGAGGACCACAGAGAGTGAACGAGTTGCGCTGTCCCAGGGGCTGCTACGTGCAAACCAGGCTGCCTGGTCACTTACTGTCTTACTGGGGGGTCCTCGTGGACATCCCTCATCTCCACGTTTCCATCATCCTGCTGGTGGTGAGAACGCGGAAGCTCATATCCACCATGTTCATGATGAAGGTTCCTTTTGCCAAAGTTTCCCCGGAAGGAACTCCCACCTTTCTTTCCTCCTTGAGAATAGCAACCACCATCATCGCGTTCTAAAATTACGAATAAAAATTAAAGTTTGAAGACACGTCAGTGGTGCAGTTAACAGGCACTACATCTTAAGCTATCCTCATGGTAGGGCAAGCAAAGTGCCAACCTGCCCCAAGGGACCAATCCCACAAACCCCAGAAAGCAAACTCCTCTGCCTGCCTGCCTGCCTGTCTGTCCAGACACGAGAGCCTTATCTCACAGGTGGCACAATCAGGGAAGAACTCTTGGAAGAGGAAGCAACTGTGTTGAACCTTTCTAAAAATGGAGCAGGTTTTATAAAGAACAGAGGCGTGTGCGTCCATGGGTCAGACTAGACACCAGCCACGCACCAGGAAGCTGCCTTAATCTTGCTTTCTCTCAGGCTTCTCTAATCTAACAACGACATCAATACCTGGGAGGCAACCTCTCTCACACCTCCCACATCCAATCAGCCACCAAACTGATTCTGAGAACAACCAGCAAGCTGCACTTCCTTTGCCGGTGCAGTGCAAGCTCTGATGACACGCGGGACTGACGTAACAGCCTCCTAAACTGTCCGCCTGCCTCCAGCCTTACCCCCAACAATACTCGGTTTGAAATACCCAGAGCGAGCTTTCTTTTTGCCCAGCCTGAAATGATTTCAGCCCAGGAGACAACTCCTCCTAAACTCAGCTCTTCTGTAACAAGGGTGTGAACGACAAACTGGAGTAACAAGCATCAACTACAATTTCTGGATGTTTGGAGATTTCCCTGTTCTCTTTCTGGTTTTAGTCTATTATGATGAGAGAACATGCTTTGCATGATTTCAGTTCTTTCAGATTTGCTCAGGTCTGTCTGATGGCCCAGGATATGGTCTACTTTTGTGAATGCTACAAGACATTTGGAGGGGAAAAAAAAAAAGAAAGCGTGTACTCCTCTGCTGTTGTTGGGTGGAGTGTTCTATCATTTAGATCCTGTTATTGTATTGATTATATTATTCACATCTTTTGTATCCTTGCTGACTTTCTGTCTAATAATTCTATCGCTTGCTGAGAGGAGGGGGTTGAAGGCCCCAGCCATAACTGTGGATTTAGCTATTTCTCCATTCAGCTCCATCAGTGTTTGCTCCGTGTACTTTGAGGCTCTGTTGTTTGGTGCGTACACACTTAGGATCAGTATGTCTTCCTGGTGGATTGATTCTTTCATTGTTATGTAAGGCCCCTCCTTGTCTCTCATTCATTTCCTTTGCTCCGACGCCTAGTTTATTGGATGATGTAGCCTCGGGTACGCTTACAAAGTGTTTCCGTTATATATCACCCTGTATTCACTTGTAGGCGTGGTGTGGCTGTTCGCCCCTCCCCAACCCCCGCTACCCACAAACATATCTAATTCACCAGGTGGCAAGATTTCAAAGATTTCTTTTTCATCTACAGAGGTAAGATAGTCTTAATTCTCTCTCCCACAGGTAGCTTCACTAAGGGCATTTTATTTTTACCACGGGCGACTGAAACAATATACCAGCAGACAGTAATTCTCCTGGGGGTTTTTTGGGGGGGAGGGATGGGGACTAAGGCAATTAGACTGTTAGAAACCAGCTTCCTCTTGGGCTCTAACATTCAAGGTTCTCTAGGTCTCTGTGTTATGCATTTCACGCACTAATTACTACACGTTGTCTCGGGGCACACTTATGAATAAAAATTCGTTCACCGCTGATCTCTCCAGGAGGTACTGATCATGGCCGGGCCTCAGATTAACACTTCTGGTGGGGTGAGGGGGTCATTACTTTCAACGTATGATCCACTGTCGGGACAGTCCTGCTACTCGCAAACTTTTGGGACTTTCCCTGTGTGCCACTGAAAGTGAAATGAAATGTGGGTGGAGCGTTTGACCTAGACATTCCACGTGCTCGGCCCCCAAAACTTAAAGGTGGCCTGGAGTGCTCTCTTTCTCTCACGCTCCACATCCAACTGGTCAGGACGGATACACCTTCTCTTGGCTCTGCCTTTAAAATAGATCCAGAGTCTGGCCACTTCTCACCCACTCCCTTGCTACCACCCCGGCCGGGTCACCAACACCTATCTTCTGGATTATGTTGCCTTCCAACTCTTCCCTCCGCTTTTACACTTGCTCCCTTACCATCTGTCTTCAACACAGCAGGCAGAGTGATTTTTCAAAGCATAAGTCAAGTCTTGTCATTCCTCTGCTCAAAATCCAGCAATAGGGGTTTGAAGCCCATCGACATGTTACAAAGCCATGAGTCCATGAGGTACTCAAAAACAGCAACAAAAAAGATCCTTGTTGGTGTCATTTGGAGGATGCCAGGAAACCAACTCACTTTCACAAAAGCTCATAAGTGAAAGAAAAAAGCAAATACTGAAGTGAGGATCAAGGGCGCACGGTCGATGTATGGTGTACAGAAAGAGTCAGGGTCGTGTTCAAGAACCGACATTACTTAGGAAACAACTTCGCTGAGGGGAAAGTGTAAAAGTGAGCTAGCCAACAGCTACAGCTACAATCTCGGGCAAGGCCTTGTGTTGGGAATCCCACAGGAGGGCCCACATGTGATAAAAAGCCACAGAGGGACCCGATGGACAGAGACACTGAAGACAAAACACACAGGTGCACATCCACTTACTGAACTCTTGCATCTCAGCACAATCCCTGTCTCGCAGTTGTGCCGCCAGGATCAAAGGCATTAACGGGAGTGTTATAAAGCCGCTAGTGCTTCTCACCCAGAGAGCCTGGGTCCCCCCTCAGGCTCCACCATGTCCTGGCCGATCCTCCCTCAGGGACATACTAGTGGGTATCCTTTATGACATCATGTGCACCCCTGCTGATACTTCCTGCGTCATTTGGAATTCTGCCTACATCACTGTCATGCCGCTGAGTACGTGGCAACAGCATCCCTGCTGTGGTAGGGAAAGAATGGGGTGAGAAGGAAACGGACACTTGCCCAGCGGCCACCAACAATTTGCTCAGTTGTGGGCAGGCTCACCAGGTTTCTCTTGACCTCCTCACAGAAATCCCGTGACAATTTTATCCGCAGTCCCTTTTCAGATACGACTATTAGGCTCACAGACATTAGGTACATTTCCCAGGATTTCTCAGCCAAGTAAGCGGCAGAGCAGGAATTGTGTCCTCGCCTACTGGTCTGCCCGACACCCTGAGTGCTCCGCCAGCGACCGCACTGGTTCTCTCTTAAGGGTGAGCTTTCAGGCCTCGTGGACAGATTTCTGTGAGCAGGCCAGCGATGATGTCTTGCGCTAGTCACTCCTGTGGGGGTGGGAACCAGGTGCCCTGGACCCAGTGGGGAGAAACCCATCTGGGTCACCGGGTTTGCAGATTTGGAGTTACTTTGAGCTGGCAGTGTCTGGCATAGAATTGGGGGAGGCTAATGATAATATTTGTTCAGAGAAAGCATGTGATGTAGACTTGGGATCATCAACAAAGCCACTCTTGAGAATGTATCCATCCCAACCATTTCTAGTGCTTTTTTTTTTCTTTACATCTTGGTGTTTTAATATTTGAATTGATTGTTTCAAATTAAGACAGTAATAGAGCTCTCTGTACAGAAAAGTAACAGAACGATGCCCACGGGTTGGCCGGGATTACAGAGCATCCCCAGGGGTGGAGGCAAAAGGACCCAGGGGAGCACAGCTTGGGCTTCAGAGGGGGTCCAAGATTTTGAGTCCCTGCTCCACAGTTTCCTGGGAAAGGCACATGAGTATTTTTAAGCATCAGAGATATTTTCCTAGGGATACCTAATGACATTTACTCCATTATACACTTCCACTCTCTGTGTGTGAGTCTGATTCCCTGCAATATGCTTAACCATTCAAAAGTCGTTCTTACACTTTGACCCAGACGTTACACGTTTTGACTTTATCGTACAAAATATTCTCCGTCTAAATGTATACATATAATTATATGGCCGCACGTTACAGGCTCTTTGGGATGGAAGGACGATGGGACCAGAGGGTGGCTGATATTGTCGGGAGAGGGGTGGAAACGATTGTCCTCGGAATCAAGTATAAATGGGAAAGAAGGGGCGTCGAGTACCTGATATATAGAGTAAAGAGGCCAAGGGATGGATGTGTGGGTCAGAAAGATGAGGGCGAGTATTGGGAAGAGAGTGAAACACACGTCGAAAAAGCCTCTGAGGAGCTGAATTCACCCTGGTGATATGCTCCCCTCTGGAAACCTTCCTTTCTTTCCATGCATACCTTGTCTGTCTCTGTTACTTCCCCTTCAAGTTGAACACCAGAGAAACAGTCTGAGGAAGGAGACAGTACAGGGGAACAGTGTGCAATGGTGGGCCTCCTGGGCAGAAGGCTGGACGGAGTCAGGGGACGTTGGTTTCAGACACCACACCCGTCACTGCCCACCAGACTTTGAGTCCTGTCCCACTGCTCACTTCAGCCCTAACACAGAGTTGCACACTATGGGTTATGGGCATAGGATTTGAGGTCGGATCCATCAGGATTTGAATGCTGGTGCTAAATTCTGTGGTCCAGGGCGAGTAACTTTGACCTCGCTGTCACTCATGTTCTTTTCTGTTTTCTGTTTTTCTCCCCACTATATGAGGGATAGTAATAGTTTCTACTTCATGGGGTTATTGTAAAAATTATGTGAGATAACACACGGAAATACGTGGAAAGCACCTGGAGAAACGCCTGCGACCTGACAAGCACCATAAATAAGTTGGATATTACCAGGTCAAGTACTTAGTACAACATTTGTCGTTTAGCGAGGGATGAGTATGTGTTAGTTGCATTTGTTGCTATTAGTCCTCCTGGAAACGAGAAGGAAAACAGATGGGTGAATGGGAACAGGTTACCCTGTCACCGTGTATTTTCAAACGTGGCAGTAGTGAAACAAGGCAGCCCCGGTGGGAAATAATCTGACATACAGATTAAGGGAACCAAAATAAAAAGCTCAAGAGATTGACACAGGCATACGGAAGGATTCAGTGGGGAGGGAGCGGGGAGCTTAAGTTCCTATTCCCAATCTTTGGGGAAAAAAATGTTTTATTGTTGAAGAAATGGTTCAGGTTGAAGTGGTAGACTACGAGAAACAAGGTAGAGTATTTGTCACACCACATGACACAAAGAGATGAAAAAAAAGGTTATACAACTATATATTACAGTACGATTCCTCAGAAGAAAATCTTGATGAAATATCATGTTTTTGTGTGTAAATATAAACATAAAGAGGTCAAGGTAAAGGAGCACATGAGAGTGGTAAGCACGCGTAGAAACGGGTAGTTGGAATGCAGAAAGAGTCATGTACTTTCATACCTATGCTTTACTTGTAAGAAGGATGTTTACAAGCTAGGTTGGGGTTTTGCCAGGTGATTGGGGAGGAGCACTTTTCCTATTGGCCCATTATACAGCATAATAGAAACAATTTACTATTGATCATCAGATGTATCTTCTCTCTGATTAACAAGCTGATCACTTTTGACGATTCACCCACCTTCTCCTGATCCCAGGTTCCTTATACGTAAAAATCAGGGATTAGGGCTAACCGCCACCTCAGTCAAGATACGGATCCTATACCATACCACACCCCAAAAGGTTCCCAGTTGATCTCCTCATCATCCCCTGGCCCCATGCAAACCTCGACCTGCTTTCAGTTGCCGTGTATTCGTTTTCCTGTTCCAGCATTTCATATAGACGGAATCACACACCCTGCACTCCTTTGTAGCTGGCTTCTTTCACTCAGCAGAATGTTTTTGAGATCCATCCACGTTCTCGGCTTTTTCTTGCTGAGCAATATTCCATTGTGCGGCTGTGGCATAATTTGTTTACCTTTCGTGTTGTTTTAGTGAAGTTTCAGGAGGAAGGGAAAGTAGATCCTTGCCTTCAATAAGCCATCATCTTTCTCGTACAGTCTTCTATTCTTTTACGATGGATATAACGTCATCCTTTATCACTCCTCTATCGCTCTGGGGAAGTATTATGTTAAGGTCTTTTCCAGGCTTTTCTAATTTTTTTCTATTCCCTCAGTGCCAATTGTTGGATTTGTTGAGTTTGTGCTGTCTCTTCCACGCTGACCCTGGGTTGTGACTGCCTTCTGCAGAGGCTTCACTGCCGAATCAGGCCTGGGCTCACGGGTGCTTGGCTTTAACCCACACCTTGTTCTGGCCTTGCCAGAAGTTTAGCTTCATCCCAGACACAACCTGTGGTGGCCTCTGATTTACCACCATGTTTTCCCATTCCCTTCTCTTTCAAGAAGACATCCTTCTCGATTCCTTACACAGGAATATTTATTTCATATTTCCAGGGTAGCTATGTATTTTTTATTATTATTATTATATCATTATTCCAAAACCACAATTATAAAATTTTAAAATTAACTATTGTAAAATACTTGTACTCTCATCATTTAAATTGTTCAAGTAGTTCCCAACCATGATTACGCATCAGAGCCGCTTGGGGAGATCGAACAATAGTCACTAGCACCAGGCCACACCCAGAAAAACTAAAGCAGAGCTGGGGTCAGATCCAGGCAACCACATAGTTTTAAACTTCCCACGTGAGTTGCAGCGTGTAACCAAGGGTGAAAAGAGCTGTGTGGAAGCCACAGCTTTGGGCTTATGCTTGCCAAAGGATCCCAGGAGCAGCTGCCGTCTTGTTTTGCTGACTTTCCACTCAGCGCTGTTTTGGGGACCTAATGAGTCTATTAGCTCAGAACAGGGGTCAGCAAACTACAGCCTGTGGGCCAGATGAGGCCCGCAGCCCGTTTTTGTGTGGCCTTGCAAGCTAACCATGGTTTTTACATATTTGAGTGGCTGAAAAAAATCAAAGGAAGAATATTACTTCCAGACACGTGAAAACTATTTGAAATTCACATGTCAGTGGCCATAAACAAAGTTTTGTTGGAACACAGTAATGCCGTGGTTGTGTTTGCTCTACCACGGCAAAACTGAGTAATTCCAACAGACACCAAATGGCCTGCAAAGCCTCAAATATTTATGATCTGGCCCTTTCCAGGAAAAGTTTGTCGAGCTCTGGCTTGGAGCAAGTGTCGTTAGAGCAAGTGCGCAGTAGCTCTGGTAAGTGCCTGGAGGGTCCCTAGCCCGGGAAGAAGATTTACTGTGGTTCCTTGTGACTTCACTGTAGGATATTCCTCAGTAGTCCCTTCATTCAAGGTGCTCTGGGACGGGCGCGGAAATACAGGAAAGAACCATGAGGATGCCTCAAGTCACCAGATCTAGAGTTTCATTTCTTACTTGTTTATATCTGATGACAAATAAATACCATTTATATTTTATTTATTTTTAAACTGATCAAAATACAACCTTAGAGGTTGTTCAGGGTGTTTCAAGACCCAAGGGATCCTTTGATCAAACAGTCACATTCAAAGATCACAGTAGGTCAAACCATCAAGACTACCCTTCCAGCCTTGCTGCCTATCAAAGTAAACAGCACTCACCTTGACCCGGGAGGTTCAGTGCTTCTACTTGGCCTCTGGCTCCAGCATCCCATCATCCCCATTGGAACGAGGGTGACCATGTCAACGGCAGAATCTCGCTTCTCATCTGGGGCCTACAGAAGTCAGGCACTTCAGAACACTTCAAAGACGACAATGCCCTCCTCACCAACACATTTCTCCGTGCTGTGGGAAAGGAGTGTCTTCGGAGTCCCCATCAGCAGTTGCTTGGTCCACCAGTGTGTTAACTTCAAAGGCACTTCATTGCAAGAGACCGCAGGTGATAACTTCTGCAACTGTTTCGCCGTTGTGTGTCATGGAATACCAATACTTTTTCCTCTAACGTGAATTGGACCCTTGTTATCTTCCGACCTACTGAGGTTCGATAATCTACCCCACACCCCCGTTTCTTTCAGGGTCCTTTGCTTGCAACCAATTTTGGTGTCAAGTACTGTATTAATTAAGGTCCCAACTTGCCTATGGCAGAATTCACTCTAGCTATTTTGTAAAAAACAAGACATCGTTAACAAAATACATTACATAGCTTACAAAAATTCTGTGGGAGGGCCAGAAAAGCAGGCTTGGATGCTGCACAGCCAGGGGATGTCCACCCACGCTATGGGAATGTTACAGCTGAGACACCACTGCTCCTTGCCCGTTAGTTGACAGGCACAGCACAGACTGAATTCTAGAAACTCTGCAACGGCTGCCCCATAAAACGCAGAGACCTCGTCTGTGATAGGTAGCTGACCCCGAATGGGGCTCCCTCATTATTCAGTTCCACCTTAGAGTCTCACGTTGGCACATACGTTTGACACGACAGAGATCCCATTTGGGACCTTGACTGCAAGGGGCTCTGGCAAATGTGTGTGTGTGTGTGTGTGTGTGCGCGCGCGCGTGCGTGCAGACGCTCAAGCACTCGTGTGCTCGAGCGTGTCCTTTCGTGTTTTAACCTTCTGGTCTCTATAGTACAGGAAAGCATTCAAGAGCGTTTAAGAGTGTTGGAGTAGTTGCCAAGTGAGCCCATTCAACGTATATTTCACGAACCATAATGTTTCCTTTTGTAAATGGTGTATTCACAGTGAAGGTGGTACTTTCTATTTGTTACAGTGATTTTGTGTATATTAGTATTACATCCAACAAACTTCATAATCTGTATTATTAATTTTAATTTTCTGTAGCTTCTCGAGTTCTAGATGAAGACAATGACACTGACAGCTTTATTTTCGCTTTTATACATTCATTAATTTACGTATGCACGTATGTATTACAGCTTACTGCATAAGCTACCTGCAGTACTTGTTCCAGGCACCTGGTAGAGCTCCCCTTCCCGACTGCCTTCGTCTGGGCAGGACCGCGTATGCGACTAGCTCTGGCCAACGGGTTGTGAGTGATATGTGTTATTTCTGGGCCTCGTACAATACATATTAATAGCTTACTGCACTGGATTCGGTACGACATTGAACAGAAGTCGTCACACGAGTCATCTTTGTCTCTTTTCTGACTGTAACGAGAATGCTTCTAATGTTTCTTTATTAAGGGTGGTGTTTGATGTGGTTTATTGTTTTAATACCCATTGTTGGTTTAAAGAAACAGCTTTCTAGTACTGATTTGCTGAGAACCATTGCCATTGTTGTGGTTTAATCCCGGTTGGTTGATTCACCGCATACCTTTTTTCCTGGATCTTTTGTGATAATTGTCCTTTCCTCCTTCCTTCCTTTATTCAGCTAGCACGTTAAATACATTATGGATCTCTTAAAAGGTTAAACCCACTTTGCATGCTTGGGATTAAACACAACTTTGTCATGCCGTGTTATCTGTTCCAGCCAGTGTTGGACTCAGTTTGCTATTAATTTATTTATATCATTTGTATTTATGTTACTAATTGAGATTGGCTAGTAATTTTGCCTTCACATGTATTCCTTGTCAAGAATACTTTCAATAATATTAAGATTTTCCATTTCTCCACCTTGGAAAGTTCTATTTTTTTTCCTGGAGTTTATCTATTTAATCTAAATTTTCAAACTATCGATATATCTTTTTCATAATACCATCTTACCTTTTCAATCTCTTCTGTAACTGCAAGCATGACATTGTCTTCATTCCAGAAGTGGCTTATCTGTACCTTTTCCCTAATTTTCTCAACCCATATTGCCAGAGGTTTTATCATTATCTTGTATTTCTAAAACACTGACATCTAGCATTTTTGTTCAGCTCTATCACATCTGTTTTCAGTTTCATTAATGTCTGCTCTAATTTTTATTATTTTTCCTTGACATGGTGGAAAGACATGAAGATTCTTTTTTTTAAGGAAATGATCAATGAACAGCCTTTTCATCTACCACCTGGTTTTATTATTTTTATAGTTTTTTATCCTTGTGTACAATGGACTTTCCGATACCCAACACATTCGCTTGCTTGGAAAAGACCTTCAGCTTATCAATATTGGTGTTTTCAACCAACGCCGTCGTGTCTATTCAATTCAGCTGTTAGGACGCCAGATGATTAAGGAAGAGGGAATTGCATCATTGAAGGAAAGGGATTTCTAGTGTAAATACATATGAACTTCCCTTAAGAGAACAGAGTACAGCGTAGAAAGGAGCAGAAAGGACGTCAACTTCAAAACCATACCTGTAGGGATTCAAATCCTGTCTCTGTCACTTACGGCCGAAGTCATTTCAGGCAAGTTCTTAATCTCTCCGAACTCCGATTCCTTCATGCAGTAGTCAGAGCTGCTGTTTACCAAGTGTTTCTATTCTCCCCTGTACCAGGCCCCTGGTGGAACTGCTCTTCCTGACTGCCTGGGTTTGTGCAGGGCCACATACTCGACTAGCTCCGGCCAATGGGTTGTGAGTGACACGCGTTTTATCTGGGCCAGAATGTTTGGTTGTTGGTTTGAGGCCGCCTAGGGCTCTCTTCCCCTCTGGCACTGACCATTTTCTAGATGGTGGCTGCTCTGTCAGTTTGGGTCTCTGAGTCATTCCAATAAGAATCGCTCAGACCCCAGCATCTACCATCCCGTGAAGGACCTGCACCTGCCACGGACATGTAGTAGGAGTGAGAAATAAGCCAGTGAGGTTGGGGGGCTGCCTATAAGCACAGCATTACACAGCCTCTCTTGGCTCATACATCTCCTGTGTAAATTAAAATAACACCCTCTCAGGAGTTTCCTGAGAGTTAAATGCGATATTATTTACACGACAAGGTTATCACAGTGCTTGACATATAACGGGGACTCAAAATATGGCAGCTGTAGTCATTAAATAATAAAAAAATGGCTTTGAAAAAGTGTGGATTGTTTGGATAAAACGAGAGTTATTGCGTCTGCTCATCCCGACAGGTAAGTTGTATCCTGCTTTCAAGAGTGGGGCACTTTATTTTTTGCCACAGATAGCATTCCCTAATGACTTGCATTTATGCACTTGTGTTCTGCCACCATGATACCAGAAGCATGCTTATAATCTGGGGTTCTCTCTGAAGAACGAAAAAGTGAAAAGATTCAAGCAGGAGAGACTGACAAATGACATGAGATAAAATGAATTAAAGAGTTATAAGTAATTTCTTAATGACCAGAATAGATTATAATCATTATACGCCCACATTCCATTGTTCTTAGTAAACAATGGCACGAGGTTTTAAAGTGGTAAAAGATTCAGTTTGAACAGGGTATCGCCAAATAATTTCTGAAGAACACTAGTACCTCAATTGCTCTGTGTAAAACTGTTCCCTTACCGCCTAAGTTGGGGAAACTGCCCCTCTCTTTGAGACTCATGTTGTGCATGAGCATACCATCTAAAAAACTCCCACGACAGGAACATTCGTTTACCTTCAGTTCCGTACGTCCCACACTTCTTTACGGCAGAGCACATTTTTGTTGTTGCTTTCTCTTGAACCTACTGTTTTGCAGAACAAGCCGGGAAACACTAAACCGAGAGAAAAATAAAGTGGATCATTTAAGCTACCCGTAATATAGAATATCACAAGTGACAATATTCTTTAACCATCTGTCAAGCAATATTTAAAACCCCGAAAGTGTAAGAACAATCTCGATATTTGCTCAACTTTATTCATCCAATACCACTTTCAAGATGTACTAATTGTATCACCTATGATTTTACTTAATATTTTTTCTTAAATCCATTCACTATAACGTTCCACCCGAAGAAAAGGAGGGAGTTTTCAGGAAGGAATCTAAGAAGCGATAAATTAGGAAACCAGGGGGGAAATCAGAAAGGAATAGTGTCTGGCTATACTACTTTAAGTCACTTAGCCATCCTAAGCACAAAAAATCATGGCACCACTCCCCAATGTACTTTGTAAAACTAATGAGCTTCAAATGAAGTATAAGAATAAATTCTGAACCTTCACATCTTGGTCACTTTGACACTTTCATTGAAATATCAAACTCTTTCTGTAAAAAATTCCCTCTTCCCCCACCCCCAACCTCCTTGGCTTCCTCCCTGAGTGTATGTTTAGAATGTTTACTGGGAAAATAAATCATGGAAACAAAGAGAGTCAAATAAAATCAAATAAATAAAATCAAAAATTACAGAATCAAATAAAAGGCAGAAATTAAGACTGGATTTGGAATCGCCTATACGAACTGACATCTAGGAAGTCTGTGCTGTCCTTAGTAACAACACGATTAGAGCAGGGGCAGAGGACGGCTTCACTGGGCACGGTCAGTAAATCAGGCAGGGTGGCAGGCAAGGGTAGGGCTTTGCTGTGGAGGTGGGGGAGGGGAGGGGAGAGAGTCCCGCCTGGCTCCCAGAGCCCTGCCCCAGAGAGATGACTTACAAGTCCAAGAATTCCCACCATCCCCCTACCCCACCCCACCCCACCTCACCTCGCCTCACCCACATGCCCCTAGCTCCGGCTTCCACCCCAGTACTTCATCCTCCTCCACTTCAATCTCTACCAACAACAGTTCCTGCGAGTCCAGGATCACGCGTGCACACACACACGCACGCACACACGCTTTCTCTGCCAGGCGTACAAAAGTTCGGCCACATTCGGAATGTCCTCCCCTTACCTCCACCCAACCCCCTCTCGGGCTCTCTGCTGTGTGGAGACTGCTGTGTGGCCCCTTGAAGCCCCGTTAATTCTCTGAGCAAACTTCTAGTACCGTCTAGCGCCCCTCCCACCAGAGTACAGCCCACCGCGGCAGGATATAAAAGTTGGTGGTGGAAAGGTTGAGATCCGACCCAGAGTCTGCTCAAACTTTGGCCTGAGCCAGGGCCCGGATCACAGGTTGTCTTCGAAGGTTTTCTTCACCTGTAGGTCTACCTCCTCAGAAGGCCAATTTCAGGAGACTTTCCACCCAACTAAAAGGACAGTCCTCGTACTTGACCTTAAGAGAGGTCACGTAACACGGGGAACCACCTGGCCTGTGTTCTGTGTACTCGATCTTCACGTGACTGAGAGGGCTAAACCTCACGTGGTGGTAGCGTGGCACGTGACCATAGGAGCCACAGCCATAGGGTAGCTGATGTGCTCACGTGACTGCGAGGGCTTTGCCTGCTACGTGATGGTAGGAGCCACATGGCAGCCGACACGTGGATCTGCGGAGACAAGTGGCTTACAAGCTTCAAGCCACAGAGAGGGTTGAGCCTCACACTGTGCCTATTATGGCGGGGGCGGCAGTCGGGGGCAGTTGTGTGGGGAGGGTGTATACATGACCATGGCGTCCAAGCGACCCTAAACAGTAGGCCCCCTGTGTGACTTCGAGGGCTGAGAGTTCCACATGCCGGTAGCCAATAGTGGTCACATGACGGAAGAATCCACCTGAGTGGGGCAGGGTTCAGGGGTCCGCCATCCCTTAGAGACTGGAAGAGCTGGACCCACCACATGCCCATAGCGACAATGTGACCAGAGCTAACACGTGACCTCAGGGTTTAAGAGCCTGTGGTGCCGATATGACCTGTAGGGCTCATAATTGTGGTGTCCACATGATGGCAGCATCCACGTGACCCACAGCCTTGGGAACCCACAATGCTTAAGTGCTCAAATGGGCCGGGTCAACTTGCGTCAGCTTTCTGACGGTAGGGTCCAACGACGGTAGGATTATCCTGATCTGCGTGTCTCAGGAGACCATTGTGTTCATGAGACCTGGAGATCTGAGATTGCCTGCGTCACTGAGATGGTGGTGCCTCCAGGTGATCGTCCCCAGCACACAAACTTGGGCTTTAGCTACCCCCGCCCCTCTTTAACAAATTTTATGTGTTTTTTTGTCTAACAACACATGACATGTGGCACATGACAGAACAATACACAACAATGTAATAGGTCCTCCCTGGAACCATAATCATAGAAATTACTGCAAGAGCCCAAGCAGTCAGTTCAGGTAAGCATTGTTGACTTAGTACAAACAGGTCCAAAGGAAATTAAAGCACATCTAATGAATTTCAGTCATTCATTTGGAAAAGAGAATGTGGGTAAGGATTACTATGTGCCACACACACCAAAAGGTTAACGCATTTATGAGTAGTAACTCTGTGGAGTAGGTACTATTACAGAATTTTACAGATGAGGAAATGGAAGCACAGAGGCGTTAAATCACTTGCCTAAGAGGTCACAGACATTGTAGGTGGCGAGCCAACTGTCTCCCCCAGGCAGTCTGGCTCCAGAGTCTGGCTTCTGATCACCCACCAGGTTCCCCAAAGGATATTAGTGCAGCCTTACTAATTCACAAAAACTGGAAGCCAGCCCCAGTTACTGAAGAGTTGAGATCATGGAAGTTCTCTTTGAAATACCACCTAAATAATGTCAAGTACTATCGGTAATTAGCACTAGTCAATGTTGAATCTAATTAAGAACCTCAGGAGATTCATTTACTGTATACACATCAGACTACCACTAATATATGAAATATGTGTATATATAAGAGGGTGTGAAATGCTTGATGTTGATTGAAAACATTTCCTTCCTTTAAAAAATTCACTGAAAAGAGAAATACGAGGAAGTTTAAGCATCGTGCCTGGCCCTTGCCTGAATTACAGCAATTATAAATGAGTGGAATTGGAATTAATTAGATTTTACTGTATGCATATTCTGTCTGTGTCTCCCCAGGAAGGATAGAGAAAAGGGAAGGAGATTATACATTGCAGTGTTTTGTTTTTTTTTAATTGCAATTTCACAAACACCTCTTTTGCTGATTTGTGTGGGAAACTGCAGCTTTGCCTGTATGTCCAAAATAAATGTGGTGTGGTCTTCCTGCTTTTCTTGCTTAGGTGAACAATGCTATAGAAGCGTTGGGGTTGCTTTGCTAGGTTCCTGCAATGTGGCACGGCTACGTAAATAAGCAGAAGCAAACTCAACAGACCAAATTTTCCACCGAAGTTAAAGGTGAATATACTAGTGAGGACAACAGACCGTGTCTGTGGTTCTAAGATTATCGAAAACAGTCATGATTTTTAAAATGAAGACTAGGAAGAGAGGACGGTATTGGTGCAAATCATTGGGTCTCAGATAATTTGGGGGAATTATCTATGGGACACATGTAAATACAGGATATACAGTGGAGCCACATATTTACAATAGAGCCTATCATGAAATTTCAAGTTGGATTTAGGAAGCATCCAGATACAGTCACAGGATGGACTCCTACTTCAAGACCTGATATGTGTCCCGACCGTAGTTCCTATAACCACATACAGAGGAACACATCATCGGTGAAAGACACAGCAGAATTATATCTAGCCCACCTATGCTCAACTGCGACTTACACAGTATTGATGGTGATTGGGGTCAAATTCTTTCACCAAAACACAAATCCTAATTGTAACTCTTCTTTAAGTCATATTCTGCTCTTGTCAGACTTGCGATTCATATCGTTCATTCTTTCTCTGAGGTGATTATGAGGAGTTTTTTAGGATTTTCAAAGAATTTCTGTCAATGTAGGCCTGTCAGCATGTCAGGTCCACCTGCATGGATGTTCTCTAGTACCCCGGTTCCCAATGTGAGGATGAGTACTGGTACCTGGTCGAGCCAATGACAGCGTGATCACAAACACAGAGCGATTTTATACAGTTTATCACATAAAAGAAAGAATGAAAGGAAGGAAGGAAGCTAAACAAAGTGAAAATACCTTCCAGAGAGCGTGGAACCGGTCAGTCTCCATGAGTGGAGAAAGACCCCAAAGGCTGACCACACGCTGCCAAAACTAAGCCTACTAGTTTGCCCCGCCTTTCCCCTGGCAGGATTGTTTGCCATTTCCCACCTTTGGGGGATGATTGACAGGTTGTGGTTATAAAACGGATCACGTGGCAGGTTACATAACAGGGTACGTTATGTAACGTTTTCCCTTTCTGTGCATGCATCTTCCCCAGAATCCTTCATGAAGCTCCACCCATGTCATGCTAATTAGATGCTAATGAGCTCTAGGTCAGGTAAAGGTTACTAGGAACTTTTTACCAGGTATGTTCCCACCAGGGAACAGTTCCTAGGTACAATTTGGTTCCCACTCTCCATCCTGAGCCACTCCCTTGCCAACTGTTTACCCTCCACCAGACCTAACAAGCACTCTCTAACATACAGGGGAGTTGTGGGGAAGGTAACTCTGTGGACAAGGATTCGTAAGTCTGGGATCTAGTTTAGACACTGAATTTATCAGGTGCTGCATTTGTTTAGTTGAAGCAGGTTGATAAGCCATTTCTCTTATGTGTGATTTGGCAGGATTAATGGGAACAACTTTTGCTTCTGGTACCTTTTCTTTTTGTGGTGGACATTTTGGAGGTCAGTGCTAAGTGGCTTTAGGAGGAGTGGCTTTATGTATCACAGAAAAGTGGGAAAGGGTAGTTACCCAAACAGTTGTGATGCAGTTAAATCGAATGTAAATACTCAAAGGTTTTTTGTCCAAACACAAACATGTACAACTGCACTGGACGTCCTGTGTGAATTTACTTTCAGACAGCAAAAGTGACTTACCCAGCATCAGATGGGCCTGTATCATTACAGAAACTGTATTAAAAACGTATTTTTCTTTCTTCTTTTGTGAAATTCATTAACTTAGCTGGGATTAACTTTATGTCAGTGTCAAGCAATGGGAAAAAAGAGAAACAGTTGCGTATGGCGCTCCCTGTCAGAGGGCTCAATATGCCCATCCCGCGACACAGTGTAAAATCCAACAGCTCTAGGTAATAGGCTCACTCCTTGGAAGCTACCACAGCACACAAGTACAAAATTACGTCCACACTGAGAACTTCCTTCAGGCAAAGGATGGAGGGGAATTAGAAGCTAGGGATTCCATAGAAGGCACTTACTCAGGAGCTGTGTCGTTTGTGATGATAGAAGTTTCCGGTGCAGTGGGCAAACCCCCTCCATGTGAAGACCATTAAAAAAGTAAACAATTGTGGTGCAAGGATTTTTAAATTACTAAAAGGAGAGAGTTTGAATTTTCCCAGACTGCTTCTTGTCATCTGCTCAAGGCAACTATATTTTGCAGTTCAAAAAATAGTTCTAAGTACTCTCTTGGACGATATTCTCAGATCTTCTTCTTCTTCTTTTTTTTTTTTTTTTTAGATAGGCAGCCATACTGTTTTCTCTTTACTATGTCAAATGTTTATACTTTGTTTCTTGTAATCAACTTATCACTGATAAATTATCATCAGTGTTCAGATCCTGTGAAAAAATGCAGGAGATTCAATGGTTTTTAAAAAATTCTTGTACTTAAAGCATCGCAAAGTTTATTGACAGTTACAAAATGACTCATTGGCCAGATTGCTCAACTGGCTAAGTCAATCAAGGGATTAGCAAATGATGAGCCAGTGATCATGATTAAGCTAGTTCGACAGTATAGATGCAGACTATGGCAAAACATGAGCAAAAAACACATCACACATTTTGTCTATGTGATACTAAGACATCTTTATTTAAGAGTTTCCATTTATATCTTGATGATTAATTTTCAGATCTGCATATTTGCAGATTGGGTGATTGCCTTATATTTACATTTTTCCGTGCATATTTGGGATTTTTATAGATAGTTATTCTTTCAGAAGCATGAATAAATGTGTGCATTAGAGGAAAAGGTTGTTCTTTAATTTTCGTACATTATATGAGTCTAACTTCATTCTAAAGGCCCAGAGTTTTTAAGGATGTTCCATATGGAAATCTGAGGATCCTCTTTAAAGAACACTGTTGATGTCCATAAATGGTGACAATTCTCTTAGTTCTTAACTTTCGTATCTTTATGAAGTCTGTGTTGTCTTTTCACAAAAAGATAAAACTTGATAAACCAGTAAACAGGAAGAATTCATCTACCTCTAGTCAAACTATTCTGACACAACAACATCTCAGCGCAATATGGAATAGAAAACTTTGCCCCCCAAAATTGAAGAAGAGTGAAAATGGGATTTAAGCATGCCGTGCCGGATGCTTTTTGAGCTGATTCCAAAACATGTACTGAGACATGAGAGTTCTCTTGCTTTGTAACTACCATTTTGGGTGCATTAATTCAATATAGGTAGCTCCTGAATAAAAGTATCTGTCTTTGCTATCTGAAGAGTTGCGATACTTGGAAGCGAATAGAACTGAATATTGTGGTTCTTATGTTATTATTGGTATACATGCTTTGAGTCGGTACCTACAGGTGACATTTTTGTTTACCTACAGGCTATACATTCCTCGCCTTCCTGGTTGGGCTCAGGCTTCTGTTAGTGCATCTCCTCCCCATACGGTCACGTCCTCGGGGATATCTGGCCACTTTCCTAGCTCCAAGGATGAGCCCAGAATTAGTCTCATCTCACCCAATGATCCAATGCCCATTGCCATAGTGGTTGAGTAAAGATTCAGTCTGGATCTTCACACCTTTCAGTTACTGGCTCAGCTAACCACGAAACCTGCACTACCTCTGAACTCTCAGATATATAAGCGAATTTATTTCCTTATTGGGAAATAAGAAGGATAAGTCAGTATGACTTGCACTTTCTGTTACTTGTAGTTTAAATATCCCTGACCAATACACATACAATTTTGTGGTCATTTGCGACATCTTACAAAGATGGGTTTCTAAAATAAAAACAACATATATTGATATTTTAGTCAAAGATTTTACGTCCCATTCAGAGTTTCTATACCTCGTCTTACTGAGATCCTGAGTGATTTCAACGTCCATGTAGAAAACCAATCCGGTGCCAAGTCTCAGGGTTGTGAGACCTCTTCCATTTGAATCGTCCTGTAAACTTGACTTCCACTCCCATGTAACCTGTCATGCTCATGGTCTCGCTACTTCTTGGAACTGCTCCAACTCTGAAAACATGCACTTTTGTGCTTTATTATGGCAACCTCCTTTTAACTCTGAACATTGGGTTTTATACATTTTTTGGCTATGTTATCAGGTGCATGTACGTTCTGACATTCTACCTTTTTGATAAATGTTCTATTATGATTAGATAGTGGCCTTCTTTTTTCCAAAGAATGCTTGTTGTCTTAAGGTCTATTTTGTCTGATAATAAGTACCAGTTTTCATTGGTTTTACTGGTGACTGGTATTTTTTACCATCCCTTTATTTGCTTCATTTCTATGACAGGCCAGAGAATGTTCATGATGCCGGATGTTGATAGGACGTTTCTATGAGAGACGAGGGAGCCAAAGTCATAGAGGGGGCAAAGAGCAGGCAGGAGGGTGGCATGCTGGGCTTTCATAATCCTGCAGCTTCTCAAGTTCAGAAGAATCTCTAAGGGCCAACAGATCAGGGACAACCAGGGCCCAGGTAGGACTACAATAAGACCACATTTATCGATGAAGAGGGTTTCCACTGAGGAGAGACAGAGACAATTACTCCTGAGGACGTAGGGCTGGAGCACAGGTAGACAGGAGGAATAAGGTTTGGTGATCTATTGCACAGCATAGCGAACACAGTTAATAATAATGTATCACATATTTCAAAATTGCTAAGAAAGTAGATTTCAAATGTTCTCACCACAAAAATGATAAGTGGGTGAGATGATGGATATGTTAACTAGGTTGAACTAATCTTTCTCCATGTATACATATACCAAAATATCACATTGTACCCCACAAATATATACAACTAGTATTTGTCAATTAAGAAACATCATGTTACACACCATAAATATAACATATGCAATTTTCACTTGTCAATATAAAAGATAAATAAACAAATAAAATTTAAAAGTAAATAAAAAGGACACAGAGCTTGAAGTCCAACTCTCCCTTTTACTTCACGATACTTGACGTTTCTTAGTTTCGGCCTTCTGACTAGCTGTGGGCAAAATAAACAGTCATGACCCTTAACATGCTGTGAAAATCAAATGAAATTTAGACACAGCTCTGCCTAGAATAAGGGCTAAGTGGCTGTGCATTGTGAGAGCACCTGCGTACCAAACGCTCCTCCCCTCCTCTCTTTTTTTTTTTAAACATCCATTCCTGGGACATGGGCCACCATGGATACTCACATCGATACCCTTGAGGTTCATGAGCAGGAAGTGTGGTGCCCTTGCCTGAACAACAATGATGATTAGGCAACTTGGTGCCATGCTTAAGTTTCCCCGGGGTAATGGTGTCCTTCCTTTTTCCACGACTCACAAAGGCTCATCCCCAGGCCTGTTGCAGGGGTGCACGATCACAACTAATGTCCATCTGGCTTCCCCAAGCAGCCAGTGATGGTCACCAGGCTAGACATAGTGACCAAAGGGCTCTAGTCTGATGCTTGCTAAACAGGACTCAAGTGCTGTATTTGTTTCATCAGGCTGCTGTAATAAATTACCGTAATTGATTGGGTGGCTTAAAAGAGCAGAATTTTATACTCTCACATTGTGTTGGCCAGAAGTTTGGAATCAAGGTGTCAGCAAGATTGGTACCTTGTGGTGGGGGTGAGGGTCAAAGGGAGACTCTGTCTCACACATCTCTCTTAGCTTCTGGTGTTTCCTGGCAATCCTTGGCATTCCTTGGCTTGAGGCAGCCTAACTCTAATCTCTGCCTCTGTTGCCACAGGGCATCCTCCCTGTGTGTCTCTGTGTCCCAATTTCCCTCTTCTTATAAGGACACTGTTTATTGCCTTAGGGCATACTCTAATCCGGTATGACTCCACCTTAACTCGATTACATCTACAAAGACCTTGCTTCCAATTAAAGTCACATTCACAGATTCCAGGTAGACATAAATTTGAGGTGGGCACTATTCACCCCAGTGCAGGCTTCCCTCTGTCCCCCCAGTATTTACATTCTTACCATGAGTAAAGTACATACACCCCACCCAAGGATCCCCAAAGTCTTAACCTATTCCAGCATCAACCCTACATCCAAAATGTCATCTAAAAATCTTCAACTCAGAAAAGTCCCCAGCCTCATCACCTGAAAGATCCCAACCAGGTATGGGTTAGACTCTGGGTAAGGTCCACCCTGGGGCAGAGTGCCTTTCTGTGTACGGACTGATAAAACTAGAAAAAAAGTCACCTACTTCCAAAATACTATGGTGGGACAAAAGGGAGAAAATGGAAGGATTAAAGGGTTGCCATTCTGGAGCCAGTTTACAGCCCAGCAGGAAAAATTTCATTAGGTTTCAAGGGCGAAAGTCTACTTCTATGGCTCAATTTCTCAATTTTCTGTCCTCTGAGCCCTTCAAGGAGGCAGCCTCAAACTTTGGGATGTTCCAGGGAGGCAGCCTCACCTTCTTGGCCTCCAGGATCAGGAACTCAGCCCATCCAGCCCTCCAGGGTGGTGGCACTGTCCTTTTGGGTCTGGTCTCCCGTGGTTCTGCCTTCAGGGCCATTCTTCCGTCGTTTCGTTCCCATCTCTGTCCATTTCGTTCCAGGCTGGCAGTGCTACAGCTAGTATAAAACTCTCAAAAACCTTGTCGCGCTTTTGAGGATGCCGAGGGGATCCACATGACTACATAGGGGGATTCTCCACAGGTCCTTCCTAGATTACCCTACCTCTTTTCATGGCTTATGCTGAGACGGTCGACTGGGTCCACATGCGTAATCTCGTTAGCAGATGGCTGTCCATCCACACCCTTGGCCCTGTTTCCATAGCACACTATCTGGGTAGGCTGAGAATTTTCCAAAGCATCATGCGTGGTTCCTTTTTGCTTAACAATTCATTCCTCAATGTATCTCGTTTCTCTCACATTTTATGTAAACAGCAAAGAGAGACCAGGCCGCACCTTCCACACTTTGCACGAAAATCTCCTCAGCTAAATATCCAAGTTCTACTCTCTGCACAATTCATTCAAGTTTTCGGGCACTCTATAACAAGGGTCACCTTTCCTCCAGTGTTCAATAACAAGTGTCTAATTTCCATCTGAGACCTCATCATAAGCAGCTTTAATATTCATACTTCTAGCAACATTCTGTTCATAATGATATATGTGTCCTTTAAGATGATAGAGGCTTTCTATACAGCTCCTCTCACTTCTTTCTGAGCCCTCACAAAATCACCTTTAGCATCCTTATTTCGACCAACAGTCTCTTCAAGGCAATCTAAGCTTCTGAGATCATGTGCGCCGAGTCTTCCAGCCTCCAGCCACTACTCAATTACAAAGCCATTTCTGCATTTGTGGGCATTTGTGGCGGGAGCAACCCACTTCTTGGTACCAAAGTCTGCATTAGTTTCCTAGGGCTGCCATAACAAGATACCACAAACGGGGTGGCAAAAAGCAACAGAAATGTGTTCTTGCACAGTTCTGGAGTCTAGAAGTACAAAATCAAGCTGTCGGCAAGGCCATGCTCCCTCTGAAGGCTCTAGGGAAGAAGCTCTCCTGGAGCTCCTAGTTTCTGGTGGATGCTGGCAATCCTTGGCACTCCTTGGCTTGCAGATGCGTCACTCCAGTCTCTGTTTCTGTCTTCACGTGACTCCCTTCTGTGTCTCTGTCTGTATCTCCTTGCCCAAATGTACCTCTACTTGTAGGGACACCATTCATATTGGATTTAGGGCCTACCCTGGTCCAATATAATCTCATCTTAACTTGATCACATCTGCAAAAACACTATTTCCAAACTAGGTCACATTCACAGCTTCAGGGTGGTCAGGAATTTGGGGGGATGGGGCGGGCAGTATATAACTCAGTGAACACCTCAGTAAAAACAAAACTGTGAAGAATAACTTCCTTTGCATTCATCTGGGTGCATTCCATCTACCAATTTGCCCAAGTTCTAGATCCCTTATATTTCAGACATGAGAAAACATTTGCCAATAAGTCAAAGGATATTGTCAAAAAATAACCCCTCTATTGTGAGTCTAGTTAAATTAGACACTAAAAGTTCAAAAAGGACAATATGAGCAGTAAAAATTATAGCATATATCATTGCAAATGAGAAAATTCTAAATAACTTATTGCTAAACGTAACTAGTATATGTCTATTAAAGAAATGGCTTATTCTAAGAATGAAAGGATCGGGAACACTGGAAAATCTATCCACTTACTTCTGATTAGTTCAGGAATGTTGAACGCAAATGCCTTTTTGCTCCCACCAGAAAACCCCCAGTAGAGAAGTGAAGGGTAAAATGGGGACAAAAAAATCAGAAGCTGTAAGACAAGGACATCAGACCAAGAAAAATACGTTAGCAAAATTTTGCAAGCTGGAAAACAGAAGGATGAGTGATAGGCCCTTAGAAGGCCATAGAAACAAACAAACAAACAAACAAACAAAAAACAAAACTAAGCTGGCAAGGAAGAAATTGCAGACCTCTGGTATTGGAGATGCTAAGGATCATCCAAGCCAGAGACCAGAGGATGTGGATTGTTACTTGGAAGAGTCAGGCAAAGCATCGTAAAAGGAGCAATCACCCCCATACCTTCCACCAACCTGAACAGTCAGGATTTCCACCTCAAGCTCAACACGAACCACAGTTTTCTTCACATCCTCATTCTACTCTATTGGGCCTTGTAACAGCCATTGCACTTCATCCTACAACAGTTTATTCTTCCAGTCTGCGGGCATCAAGGTGAGAGGAGGTGCGTAAGTCTTCATTGCAACGATCAAACTGCCCAATGAGAACAGACCCATCTAGATCTTCTCTAATATTCTGCTTCTCTATGACTGAGAAGACACCTGTGTTGCATCTCAAGACTGCCGGGCAGTCAACCAAAGGGGCAGGACAGAGGTCCAGAACAGGGTGGGAGTGGCAAGTACCAGGCACCTGCCAAAATCTACCCAATGTTTTAACAGCTAAAGCTCCCTGTAGGGGACTGGAGAGCCTGCTGCATGTATGCTTGTGACACATTTAAATCTTCTCTCACATCTTCTTCAGATTTTATGCATTTCTCTGAAGGTGAAGCCTATATTTACCCACTCAGCTTCTGCTGAAATAATTTGCAACGACTGCAGCTAACGTACTGAAACAGAATATTACTGGGGCACCCAGAGCCACCTTTGCTCTTGCCCCACTTTGAGGGTAGATGCTGAAGTCCACCCCCACACCCAAACCAATGACAAATCGAGTTACAAAAGCATTCAATGCACATTTACTGTCGTCTTCACGGGGACAAAAGGGGGAGGCGCAACGGCACATTTCCCAGTGAAACTTCATCAAACGGTCTTCATTAGACAATCTCGCCTCTCTTCCTTGTACCCTCACGAGATGGGTGAGTGTCAGCTCCTGCCCTTCCTGAACAGCCTCGTTCCCTCCATATCTCTTTCCTCTGTGGAGCCGTTTACCCCCGAGAGATTCTGATGACTGGGTCCTCACTCTCATCACCCTGATCAGCGCATCGAGGATCCTTATTCATATCCCTCCCCTGTAGGATGTAGGAGAGCGGTATATAATGATTCCTTTTGTAACTGTCACATTGATTTTTTTCACATCCTACTCAGAACTTCCTACTATAGGACTTTGAGCCCAAGGTCCATAACGTATCTTTTCTGCAGGCTTCTTGAGCTGGAACTTTGGTTCCCGCCTGAGCCAACAATTTCAATCAGTCCCTTTTTTGTCCACACACACAAAAAAATCAATTGTGGGCAATATATGTAACCAAAGTGTTTGTACCCCCAGGATATTCTAAAATTTAAAAATAAAAAAAAATCAACTGTGTTTATTGTTATCTTGTTTGGGCCAGATCAGGGCTGCTTGTCTGAAACGCCTTTACTTGTGCACCACCTTTGTCAAGGTTTGGATTTCGACCAAGTCTGCTGTGTCTTCCATACAAAGAACGAGGTCAGTGGGAGTAGCCACGTCTTTTAAGTCCTTTCCTAGAACCCCAAGAGAGTGAATATTCAGGGGCCTGAGTCCTGGATTGAGAAATGTGGAACAGGCGACATGCATTTGAGTTAGGAATTCCGACAAACTGTCGTCCTGGGTTATGAGTTCATTCTTTTATTCAAAATAATTACCTTAACGGCTTTGCTAATGTTATAATTGGCATGCGATAAACTGCATACATTCAGATTGTACGATTTGATAAGGTTTGACGCACGCATACACCCGTGAAATCGTAATCACTGAAAGATAACAAACAAATCCACCACCCACAAAAGTTGTTCATGCCCCTTGTTACTTCCTCCCCACTCTGTCCCTCAAGCTTTCCACTATCGCCAGACTATCACGGATTTGCTGTCTGTTACTATAAATCAGTTTGCATGCCCTACAGCATTATGTAAGTGGAATTATACAGTTTGTACCTTTTCCTTTCTGGATTCTTTCATTAAGCATAATTACTTTGAGATTTTCCATGTTGTTGAGTGTAGCCATGGGTTTTTGTGCCCCCTTTTATTGCTGAGTAGTACACTGGAATTGCTTTTCCGGTCACCAAAATGATGGATATTTTAGTTGTCTTGGGTATGGGCTATTACTAGTAAGGTTCTTATGAAAATTTATGTGCAATTCTTTGGCAAGACATCTGTTGTCATTTCCCTTGGATAATTGCCTTGGAGCGAAATAGCTAGAAAGCATGGTAGGTGTAAGTTCAGCTTTTTAAGAAACTGGCAAACTGTTCTTCAAGGCTGTTATACCATTTTCTATTCCCATTCAACCAATAATTATTAAGGTTCCACTACGTCCCAGGTACTGTTCTAGACGCTGATGATATAGGAATAATTGAAGCAGGCAAGTACGCAAGTCCTTATTCAAGAAAGTTGGACAGTGTCCGAAGTTTGTCTGTAGGGAGCAGTCTGTGAGGTGGAGTTCAGTAGGTTGGATGTTTATTAGGGAGTTACCTGGGATCGACATCTGTGGAAGGAGGAGAAGAAAGTGGGATGGCACTGAGGGAAAAGTCAGTCTGCAAATGCAGACCTAGTGACAGCTTTCAGCAGCACCATGGGGAGTTGTGGAACTAAAAATGCTCAAAGAGAGTTGTCCGGCATTGGGGCAAAATGGTTGGGCACTTATACCCTGCCTCCATTGGTCACTGGATGTGGACCACCACAGGAAGGGCATGACCTTGGGCAAGACAGCTCTCCGCAGCAAAGGTTATCCCTGAAAATAGTGACAGCTGAAGGTTATCTGCTGATATCTATGACAGCAGTTGGGACAACAAGTCCTTCCTTGACTGGGGATCTAGTAAGTGTGTCTCTGTGTCCATCACTGTCTACCCCTTGCGCTGACTGGATCCACTTCTACATATGCATCGAGGAGTGGCTTCTCCAGGATCCGGTGGGTCTGTGTTACTAAGGGAAAACGAAGAAGAAGATGGTTACTGGAATGGGTTCCAGCCCGGACTAGACTACTACAGCTAGTCTTGTGGCCAGAGAAGTACTCCACTCCTCCTTTCGCCTTTCGGTCTGGATTCATTTCACCGTCAGCGTCTAAGTAGGATGGTCTTAATGGCTTACAGGTGGCATTATTTGGACCCTCATCCCTGGCCACCTTGCCCTTCCTTGGCTCGGGTTGCTCCCTTGAGCTTTTACTGAAAATCCTGGGCAGGGGAGTACCTAGAAGCGCTCAATGGATCGCTTGGGTGCCAAACATATTTCTCCCTGCTTCCAATGTGCAATAGCATCCCTACTTCTCCCAATGACCAGAGTCAATTACCCTTGACAGGTTGGTGACTCTTCTCTGCATCAGTTGATTGATGGGCACAGAGAGGGTAAAAGTGCTCAGGTGGAATCTGCAGCTTTTACTTCAATGAGACTCTTGTGTTGTTCCTAATAAAAATGATCCTTCTTTGGGGACCAGGGCTTCTAACCCTGCAGAACCCATTGTTCTAGGGTACAGATACGCACATTTCCCCAGCTGGGTCAAATGGAGTGATGGGAAGTTGGGCCATGCCCACTCACACCTCTCGCTTCCTAGACCCGCTTTTATTCCTTTTGAGGGCACAGAGCCATCCAAAAGCCCTTTACTCAATATGTGCAGAGGTTGACTCCCAATGATATAAAAATTTTGCCTCCAAACAGGACTTCAGCTGGGCCTTCAGCAGCCTCTTCCAATGCTCCATCAGGCAGGCAGCTTCTGGGTGGTGCAGAATGTCATGCAATCATTGAATCCCATGTGCATGGGCCTATTTCCACGTGCCACTGCTGTAAATTCAGTCTCGGGTCCACTGCGATGTTTTGTGGGATTCCAATGACAGTGGGTCAAACACTCTGTAAGATCTTGGATAAAGGTGATGGGTGAGGCCCTGCAGGCAAGTAAAGACATGGAAGATGTTTCTATTTCTCTCAAAAGAATCATTGGCCATTCCACAAGGAGGAGTCCAAATCTGATCAATGTACTCCCATATTTGGTGCTCAACATTGGTCTCTGTTGCTGGAAGTTTGAACTAGACATTGAACAGTAACATAACTAGATCTGCGTATGGAATGCAAGGTCCATCCTGTTAGGCCCAGGTATATACTCTGTCTCTGCCACTTTGTGCATGTTCTCATCATGACAGAAATGAGGTAGCATTTAAGAGAGGCTAGGAGACATCAACTGACCGAGTCATTCTGTCTACTTGGTTGTTCAGTGCCTCTTCTGTAGTGGATACTCTCTATTGGGTGTGAACTTGTGAAATAAAAATCTTCACACTGCGTGCTTGCTCCCATATTTCTGACCACCCATGTCTTCCCAGTCCTCTTGTCCCTGGGCCTCCAATTTTTCTCATTATGGGCTATAAGTCTAACCTCCAGCAATTTCTCTTTCCACCCAACGTGGATTACCAATTGTACCACACGGAGTCCTTCCCACTGGGGAGATAATTTTCTCGGCACTGTCTTTAAAGGCCACTGCTGAGTTCAGCTGTAATAGAGTTATATCCATGTTTGAAAAAAGAAAAAAGGAAAACAAAGAATATGGAAGGAAAATATAAGATTAGGACAGAAATAAATGAGGTATTTTAAAAAAGATACAGTAGAGAAAATCAACAAAATCATCCACACCAAAAGTTGGTTTCTGAAAAGACTGATGAAATAACCAACATCTGGCAATATTGGCTGAGAGAGAGAGAGAGAGAAGGCAAATATTAAAAATCAGAAAGCAGAATATGTTTAGCAATAAAGCAATAAAAAGATAATACCAAAAACAAGTCATACCGGTATAAATGAATTCTTAGACAAAATGCAGGCTTTTTAAAAGAGAAACATAACTTGCCTAAATGGCTATGGAAGAAATAGAAAACTGGACTAGACTTATACTCTATAAAGCAATTAAGTCAGTTGTTTTAAAAACCAACTTTAAGGAAAGCACCAGGAACAAGAGCAAACTTCTACTAAACATTCAAAAAGAGATAATTCCAAGTTCACCCAAATTTTACCACAGATCGAGATAAAAGCATACACTCCCACATTCATTTTATGAGGATGATCTTGATTCCAAAATGAGATAAATATGGTAAGAGAAAGCAAAGTTATAGGTCAAGCTAACGGTGAACATAGATGAAAATCCTAAATTAAATATTGCGTACTTAATCAAGCGATGCATAGAAATGACAATAAACCAGAACAAGTCTGGTTTGTCACAGGAATGTAAAAATGCCTTAACATTAGAAAAGATATTAAGGTAAATCATCACGTTAATGGAAAGAAACAAGATTATGTTACCGTTTTAATAGAGAGAGTAAAATGACTGAATAAAACCCAGTGCCTGTTCATGAAACAAACAGAACACAATTATTACCAAACTAGGAATAGAAGAGACTGAAATCGTGTCTCCAGAAAATAATCTGCAGCATTCTTCATGAGCAACGGTGAAAAGTAAGATGGGTTATCCTTGAAAATAAAGGACAGGACAAGACTGCTCAATATTGTCATTTCTATTCAACAGTGGAGGTTCTAGCCAGTGCAGTAAATAAAAGATGTAAAAGGTACAGTGGTTGGAAGTGAAAAACCAAAACGATCATATCTATACAGACAGTATATGATTTGGCTGTATAGGAAAACCTGAGATAATCTACAAACTCTTAGCACTAATGACAGCTCAGCAAAAAGTCAACTGTATTCCCATATACCAGCAACAACCACTTAGAGAAAGAAACAATTTTAGAATGAGTACCAATTATAACTGCAAGAAAAATAATAAGGTGCATAGAGATGAATCTAACAAAGGTGCATAAGACGTCAATTGCGAAAATGATAAAATGCTATTGAGAACTAGCCCTAAACAATGCAGATATAAAGCATCTTCATGGGAGAATCTATGTGGTAAAGATGACAGTTCTCTTCACTTAACCTATATATTCAATGTGATCCAAATCAAATATCTACCACAGCTTTTTGTGGAACCATAAAAGCTGACACCGAAATGCATACTGAAGGACAGAGGGCCCAGAATATCCAAGAAAATTTAGAAGAAACTAGATGGAAAGGGAAGGGACATGGCTTACCAGATATCAAGTTTCATTAATTAAGGTATAACAATTATGATAATTCACTTGTATGACAAGCAGGCCAATGGAATTAATAGACTAGAGATCCCGTTATGTATGGGAAAACTTGATACGAGAGAGTCGCCATTGAAGATTAGCTGGAAAAAGATAGGGTGTTCAATACAAGGTGCGGGACCCGCTGGTTCTGCACATTTCCTAGATGGAGGATTGCTACCTCATATCATACACAAATTTAAATTCTAGATGTTTAAAAAGCCTAAATGGAAAAAGAAAGCCTATAAAATGTTAGAACAATTATGAGAGACACCCATTTTATGTCCGCAGGGCAGGAAAGTCTTTCCTACAAAAGTAACCACAGTCCATGAACACAGGGTATCTTCCCACTTATTTACGACATCTTGAATTTCTTTCAGCAACGTTTTGTAGTTTTCAGTGTACAAGTCTTTCACCTCCTTGGTTCAGTTTATTCCTAAGTACGTTATTCTTTTCAGTGCTGTCGTTAATAAATAATATTCTTAACTGTCTTTGGATTGGTCGTTGTCGGTGTACAGAAATGCAACTGATTATCATGTGTCGATTTTCTATCCTCCAACTTTGACAAATTCATTTATTAGCTCTAACAATTTCCTTTTTTAAAAAATCTGGCGTTTCCTGTATATAAGATCATGTCATCTGTGAAGGGAGATAACTTTTACTTCTTCATTTCCATCTTGTATGTCTTTTATTTCTTTACCTTGCCTAATTACCCTGTCTAGAGCTTCCAATAGTATGTTGAGTTAGAAGTGGCAAAAGCAGGCATCCTTGTCCTGTTCCCGACCTTAGGGGAAGAGCTTTCAGTCTTACCCATTGAGTATGATGATATCAGCTATGGGTATTTCCATAGATGGCCTATATCATGTTGAGGAAGTTTCCTTCTCTTCCCAGTTTGTTGAGTGCTTTTACGAAAGCACGTTGGATTTTGTTAGATGCTCTTTCTGCATCAATTGACATGGTGATGTGGTCTTTTATCATCACTCCATTAATATGGTGCATTGACTGACTTTCGTGTGTTGACCCATCCTTGTTTTCCAGGAGTCATTCCCACTCGGTCATGGTGTGTAATCCTTTTAACATGCTGCTGAGTTCACCTTGCCAGCATTTTGTCTAGGATTCTTAGCACTGATATTCACAAGGGCTATTGCTGTGTCATTTTCTTGTGGCTTTGTCACACTTTGGTACCATGATAATGTTGGCCTCACAGAATGAGTTAGGAAGTGGTCGCTCCCCTTCAGGTTTTTTGGAAGAGATTGAGAAGGAATGGTGTTAATTATTCTTTAAATGTTTGGTAGAATTCACCAGTGAAGCCATCTGGGCCAGGACTTTACTTTGTTGCAAGGTTTTTGATTACTGATTTAATCTCTTCACTAGTTATAGGCCTATTCAGATTTTCTGTTTCCTCATGATTGAGTCTTGGAAGGTTGAGTGTTTCTGAGAATTTGACCATGACATCTAGGTTTTCCCATTTTTTAGCACACAGTTGCTCATGCTCTTCTCTTGTCATCCTTCTTTTATTTTTGTAAAATCAAAATAATATTTCCACTTTCATTTCGGATTTTAGTAATTTAAATCTTCTCTCTTTTGTCTTAGTCAATCGAGCTAAACGTTTGTCAGTTTTTGTTGATGTTTTCCAAGGACTGACTTTTGTGTTTTTGGTTTCTCTGTGTAATTTTCTGTTTTATCTATCTCCACTCTAGTCTCTGTTGTTCACTTACTTCTGATCACTGTGGGTTAAGTTTGTACTTCTTTTTGTAGTTCTTTAAGGTGTAAAGTTGGGTTATTGATTTGTGATCTTTCTTCTTTATTAATGTAGGTGTTTACAGCCATAAATTTCCCCCTTAGGACTGCTTTGGCTGCATTCCATATGTTTTGGTATGTTGCTTTCACTTACATCTGTGTCAAAGTATTTTCCAATTTACCAAGTGGGTCTTCTTTGACCCACTGCTTGCTTATGAGCGTGTTGTTTCATAGCCATATATTTGTGAGTTTTCCAGTTTTTTGTTCCGTTATCAATTTCTAGTTTTATTCCATTGTGGTCAGCAAAGAATGTTTTTAAAGTCATTTAGACTTTTCTTTGTGCCCTAACGTATACTCATTCCTGGAGAACGTTCCATGTTCCAGGTGCACTTGAGAAAGTTTCTGCTGTTGTAGGTTGGAGTGATCTGCATACGCGTGTTAGGTCAAATCAGTTTATCACGTTGTTCAAGTCCTGTATTTCCTTATTGATCTTCTCTCTGCTTGTGGAGTGCTGAAGTCTCCAACTATTGTCGTGAAGACTGTCTATTTGCACTTTTAGTTCTGTCGATGTTTGCTTCGTATATTTTAGAGCTCTGATGTTTGGAGCATATGTGTATGATTCTTACATCTTCCTGATGAATCGATCCTTTTATCAATATATTATGTCCTTCTTTGTCTCTTGTAACAGTTTTTGACTCAAAGTCCGTTTTGTCTGACATTGATACACTCATGCCTGCTCACTTTCAGTTACTACACGCATAGATTATCTTTTTGCATGACTTCCCATTCAACTTCTTTGTATGTAGAGGTCTAAAGTGAGTCTCTCTATAGTCACCTTTACCAGTGGTTTTATTTCTTCACATGGAATCAAGTTACTGTCTAGTGTTCTTTAATGTCAGCCTGAAGGTCTCCCTTTAGTATTTCTTGTGGGGAGGATCTGTTAGGGTCTACTGATCTCAGTAATTTTTAATTTTTAAATCTGAGAATGTGTTAATTTCTCCTTCATTTTTGAAGGATGGCTTTGCCACATATGGAATTCCTGACTGACAGGGTTTTTTTTTTTTTTTTTTTTTTTTTTTTTTTTTTTTCCTACTAGAACTTTGAATTTATCATCCCCTGCTTTGGGACTACGTGTTTCTTATGATATATAAGCTGTGAATCTTATTGAGCATTGCTTGTATATAATAAGTCACCTCTCTTCTCTCTCGCTTCTTTCAAGAGTCTCTCTTGGTCTTTGCTTTTCAACAGTTTTATTATAACCTGTCCAAATGTGGTTGATTCTTGTTGGAGTTCACTGAAACTCTTAAATGCAAAGATTAATATTTTTCATCCTATTTGGGCATTTTTTAGCCATTATTCCTTCATGTGTTCTTTCTGCACCTTCCTCATTATCTTCTGGGGTCGTCGCTACGCATAATTTGGTATGCTTTGTGGAGTAACTCAGGTTTTTGAAACTCTTCATTTTTCTTTATTCTTATTTCTTTCTGTTCCTCTGACTGGATAATCTCAAGTGATTGTCTTCAAGTTTGCTGCTTCTTTCTTCAGCCTTTGCAAATCAGATTTTGAGCCAATCTACTGATTATTCCATTTCTGTTACTTTGAAACTCTTCTTAGAATTTTGATTTGGTTTTTTAAAATAATTTCTCTCTCTTTGCTGTTTCGCTACTTTGGGTGAATCATCATTACCATGCTTTTGTTCTTTAGTCATGATTTCCTTTATTTCTTTGAATATTTAAAATAACTGGTTTAAAATCTTTGTCCAACAAGTCCAAAGTCTGGCTGCTTTTGTTCGTGTGTTAGGATCCATACGTTCCAGACTTTTCATGTCTCATAAATTTTTAGAGAACAGGACATTTTGAATAATCTATTCTGACAAGTTTGGAAATCCAGTTTTCCTCCCTCCTCAGGGTTTGTTGCTGTTGCTCTTTGTTGTTGTTGTGTGTTTATTGACTTTTCTGATCTAATTCTCTTAAGTCTATCCTTTGTCATGTGTAGCCACTGAAGTCTCTGCTTAATTAAATTACAGTTTGCCTAATGGTTGCACAGAGATCTCCTTACACTCCTAGAAGCCATACGTGTCCCATTATTTGCCGAGGGCCTCTGTGCACATGTTGGGGTACACCTTCAACACTCAGCCAGGCAGTTGGCAACTCTGCCTTAACCTTCGTTGACTGCTTGGGCAGAGCCTAAAGTTCAACCTGAGGCGAGAGCTCAGGACCTTCTCAGGTATCTGCTGAGCAGGCATACAGGTCAACGAATGCAAACAGCCCTGTGCATGTCAGTAGTCTTTTGGATGCGAGGAACATGTTGGGGCTTTTCAAAACCCCTGTGGATATTTCATTCACCAGCTTTTCCTTCCAAGGTTTTGGTTAGTCCATTGGTTTCCCCAACTGTTATCTATTATCTCAGGCAACCACAAAGCTACTCAATTGTCCCTGATTATTCCTGCCATATGCACCAGGGGGAAAGGCTTTTTGCCCAGAGTCAGCTCCAAGTCAGGTCCAAGAAGAAAACTCTGCAAGTGGGGTCTTCCATGGAACCACCAGACAGGCCACACAATTAAAATTCTCTGGTATGAGGGTTCAAACGATCTCCAAACCCATTCTGCCTCCTCTGGTGGTTGCGAGGCTGCTCGCTTTCCCTGTGGGTGCTGAGTGTTGATTTCAAGGCTATGTCCCAATTTGAGATAGAGTAAGTTATAACACCCGGATACTCATTGTTCTTATGAAGACCCAACCATTTGTCTTGAATAACTGCTCCCTGGATTAATTAATAACTCCTCCCTTTGGTTAATTTCCAGAGTCCAGAAAATGTTGATTCTGACCATTTTTTCCCAGTTATCTTGTTTTTATGGAGCACATAATTTCTGGAGGTCCTCACTCCACTGATTTTGCCTATATCTGGTAGCCACGTCTTGTTTTTCTTACCGAATTGGCACGCCATAATGAAAAGAGAGGATATGTGTGATGTTCTGTGTGGTATCTAGCTGCCGCAGAGCTCTTTGTAATATGTTGTGTCAGAGGGTAGAAATACGTATGGGAAAAAATTTTAGATGTATACCGGCGACTATTCCATGTTGAGTGCAAACTATTTCTGATCCTCTTCTCAGACAGAAATAGAAAAGCCCGCATTTGCCAAATCAATGGCTGAAGACCAAGTATTCTATCTGCCCTAGCAAAGATACTACTTCTAGCATAGCAGCTTCATTGTTGAGTGCTAATTAGTGGACTCTGTTGTAGTATGCAATCATCTTTCAGGGTGTGTCTGGTTTCTCTAACAGACAGACTGGTGAATTCAGCAGGTATATGACAGTGGCCATGTCCTGTGTCCTTTTAATTTTTAAGAGTGTGCTAATTTCTGAGGCACTCTTTGAGAGGCAATACTGGTTTGTTTGTTTGATCTGTTAACATAGTTGGGGGATTGCTGTTTTAGAGGTCTTCGCTGGCTCTTTCCAATTATGATGGATCTTAGACCACAGGCAACGGGCCAATGTGAGTGTTGTACAGTAGTCCAAATATGTATATCCCTGTTATATACTTGAGAACCAGATAAATAAACACCAGTTGGGTCTGCAGAAACAGTGATCTCACTGGTAGATCGTGGCCAGGACTCTATTTATTACCTGGCCCACACATGCCCCCACTCTAACCGGGTACCAGAATGACATTTGGAGTATCGATGTCAACTCATACCTTATGTCTGCCATTCCTCAAAATACCTGGGTAGTCCCCTTTTCCCAGTACAAGCTGATGTGAATGAATGGATGTATGTCTCTTGAGGGGAGGTCTGAGTGAATCACCACTGTGTCCTCAGGCTGTGGTGATGCAGAGACCTTCCTCCTGGGTACCCAACCTCCTTTTCAGTCAAAAGTTCCAAGTTCCATGTCCAAATATTGATTCAGGCCTAAAGAAATTGGGCACGGGATCCTGAGGGGTTTTTTTTGTTTTTTGGTTTTTGGGTTTTTTTGGAGTCGACTCTCTTCAGTCTACTTGTTGTCAATCTTGATTTCTTCTGATGGCACATGTGGAGCAGTACTCTATTTTTTCCCCTAGCGACATTGTATTCCTCTGAACGATCTCCATGACACTCCTTGGTCAGGTTCCCTTGCATTTCTCCTGTCTCCCTCTGCCTCCTGACCATGCCTGGTGGTTCCCCATGTGGTTCCCCATGGCTGGACATCCTCTCTTCTCTTGGGAACTGTGTCATTACTCATCACAGTAATTGAATCCACTTGGCTGCTAATGTTTACATGCTGACACCTGCTTCCTATGGCTTTAGGCTTTCTTGTCATCTCCATTTCTATCTTTGGGCCAGCATCTGTAATTTCTTCTCTTGCTGTGATTTCACCCTAGTTATGGCCTATGCCAAGGAGATGTTTGGGGGCACATCGGGAAGGGATTATCTGTTGACTTGAGAGAGAAACCTCTGCACTTTCTTCAAGCTAGAAGGAATACTAGCTCATAATAAGAAGTAGCTCACTTCTTCAATTGAGAGGGTTCATCAGAATTGGAGTAATTAAGTTTTCATAAGTCTCATCCCAAATTACCCTATGGAGGGCCCTGAACCTGGAGAAGCAGACCTGCCTCGGTTGGAAATTTCACGTTCGTTGGAGCTTTACTTCTCTGATTATTAATTCACAAGCCTGGTTTTTGGCTTTCTCTGCCATCTTGTGGCAGGAGATGGAAGTCCCTATAGAATCCCAAGGAAGCCCCAGGGCTTTCACAATTGGCTTTCAATTGCATAATAATTTCTCTCAGCTTTCCTTGTCTTTCTAGAGTGTCAGTTAACTGTAGTAGTAGCCAGGCAATCTTATTTAATCATTACAACCTCCACCATACTTTTCAAACACCTGAAGCACTGCAGCAGGTAGTCAATTCCCATGGCAACCACATAATTACCTGTGTAATTTTTAACAACTGTACCCAATCTTGCCTCAGAAGCTCTCTGCGCTCCACTCACCATTAATGATGGGGTTTCAAAGTCAGCTGAAGGTAAGAGATCCAGCTCCATAACCCCATTTTGCCTTCTTAGAGCCTGCCTGGCGCCAGGTATTGCAGTTCGGTTCTGCGGGAAACAGTCTCTGTGATAGTATTTATTGCCCAGGATGTTTAATTTAGAGTTCCTACGGGATGAACACCTGTGGAGAGTAGCGGTAGAAATTGGAATTTGACAAAGGAAGAAAACCTGCTACTATGAGGGCTCGTTAGCCTCAGCCAACTCCATAGGGAACTCTGAAGCTAAAAAAGATCCTTCAATTGTTCTTACGTTGATTAAAACTGTCTGTGATTTATTATTTATTTATTTATTTATTTATTTATTTATTTATTTATTTATTTATTTATTTATTTATTTATTTATTTTACTTCAGAATATTATGGGGGTACAACACTTTGGCTATATACATTGCCCATGCACTGCCCGTGTAAGAGTTACAATCGTGGTCATCCCCCAAACTGTGCTCCCCGCATCCATTCAGTGAGAGTTTTTCCCATCCCCTGCACCCCCCTCCCGCCTGCCTGCCCCCTGATGAATATTATTGCCCTGTGTGATGTAAGTGTTGATCAGTTAGTACCAACTTGATGGTGAGTACCAGTGGTGCTTGTTTTTCCATTCCTGTGATATCTCGCTTCGAAGAATGGGTTCTAGCTCCAACCAGGATAATACCAGATGTGTTAATTCACTATTGTTTTTTATTGCTGAGTAATACTCCATGGTATACATACACCACATTTTATTAATCCACTCGTGTATTGACGGGCACCTGGGTTGTTTCCACATCTGTGCAATTGTGAATTGTGCTGCTATAAACATTCGTGAGCAGATGTCTTTATTATAAAATGTCTTTTTTTCCTTTGGGTAAATACCCAGTAGTGGGATTGCTGGGTCAAATGGTAATTCTACTTTTAATTCTTTGAGGTATCTCCATATTACTTTCCATAGAGGTTGTACTAATTTGCAGTCCCACCAGCAGTGTATGAGTGTTCCTATCTGTCCATATCCCCGCCAACATTTGTTGTTTGGGGATTTTTTGATATGAGCCAATCTCACTGGAGTTAAGTGATATCTCATTGTGGTTTTGATTTGCATTTCCCTGATGGTTAGAGAAGTAGAGCAATTTTTTATATGTTTGCTGGCCATTATTCTGTCTTCTTTGGAAAAGTTTCTGTTCATGTCCTTTGCCCATTTTTTAACAGGGTTGTTTGATTTTTCTTGTTGATTTTCCTAAGTTCTGTATAGATTCTGGTTATCAGCCCTTTATCAGAGGTGTAGCATGCAAATATTTTCTCCCATTCTGTGGGTTGTCTGTTCACTCTAGTGATAGTTTCCTTGGCTGTGCAGAAGCTTTTTAATTTGATCAGGTCCCATGTATTTATTTTGGTTGCTGCTGTGATCGCTTTGGGGGTCTTCTTCATGTTTATACACCTTCCTCCATCAGTCACTGAATGTGGGCCACTCTGGAAAAACAAGGTGGCTCTCTGGAGCTGAGGCAATCTCCAAGGAGGGTGACAGCTCTCTGGAGCTGAGGCGATCTCCAAGGAGGGTGACAGCTGAAGGCTGTCTGCTGACAGCACTCCCAGCAGAGAGAGGGTACATCCTAAAGGGGAATCTGAGAGTGTTTTTAAAATAGAGTGGAATAACAACAAATTTTTTAACAGATCAGGAAATGACTGCCTTGAAAAGGTATTTTGTTAGTACACAGTTCCCAAGAGAAGAGAGGATGTCCAGCCATGGGGAACCACCAGGCATGGTCAGGAGGCAGAGGGAGACAGGAGAACTGCAAGGAAGAGCATTTATTGTGGTCCTCTGCCTCTGTGGGAAGGAACAGACAAGGCAGAGTAAACAATTCAGGATTGCCTAGTGTGAATAATTTCAGCAGCCTTGGGGCGGGCATAGGGCTGTCCCTAGGTGTCTGGTACCTGGCCCTGTGGTTATTAGGGCACTTGGATAGTGACCCAGAATGTGAGAGCCCTGTAAAGGAAGTGGTTGGAGACATTGTCTCTGGATTGATTTGTTTGCACTTGAAAAGCGCCCTCCAGGGTAAGTTGTTAACTATCTCCTAGCAATTGTCTTACCCTGGGAGGAGCAGTCTCTCCAGGGTCTGCAAGCCTCAGATGCCAAGGCACAGTGGGGAGAAATACAGGTAATCAAATAATAACCAAGGGGCAGAGTTTTGAGATTTCATCTTGGGACAGCATGATGATGTATACACTCCCTTGACTTTCTGACTCCTTTTTTTTTTAATTGATAAAGGATCTATCCAAGGATCTTAATCCTGCATGGCCATGAGAAGAGAAAATTTCCTGGAAATATCTTCTTTATTTGAAAGAAGTTTACAGACTTATAATATGCATAGTATGACATTTTCCCTTTTTTGGTACATCATTCTATGCATGTTGACAAAAGCATGTAGTCATGTAGTCAACCCAAGAGTCAAGATATAGGACATGTCCAAACCTCCACAAACCTCCAAAATGTTCCCTTTACGTCCTTTTAAAGTCAATATCCTCCCCCACCCATAACCTGTGAAAAACACTGATTTTTCTCTATATATAGTTTTTCCTTTCTCACAAAGTCAAATAAATGGCATCATATGTAGTCTTTTGAGTATGTCTTCTTTCACTTAACATAATGTGTTTGAGATTCATCCGTTCTGTTGCATGCATGTTATCAGTACTTAGATCTGTTTTATTGCCAAGTAGTGTGAGTGGTGTTTCATTGTAGGTATAGACCACGGTTTGTTTATCCATCCCCCAGTTAATGGGCATGTGGGATGTTTGCAGCTTTTAGCAATTAAAAATAAAGTCACAATAAAGTTTTGCTTACAGGTTTCTGTGGGAAATAGGATTTCATTTCTCTTGGGTAAATACCTTGGAGTGGGATTGCTGGGTTGTACAATAAGCATATATTTAACTTTATGCAAAACTGCCTAATTGCTTTTCAAAGTATCTGGACCATTTTATATTTGCACCAACCATGTGAGGCAGTTCCATTTGTTCTATTTCCAGCACTTGAAATTGTCAGCTTTTCTTTTTGGCCATTCTGACGGGTGGCGTCTTCTGATTTTACTTTGCATTTCTCTAATGACTAATGATAGTGAGCATCTTTTCATGCACACATTTGTGACTTCCATATCTTCCTTTGTAAAGTCTCTATGCAAATCCTTTACTCTTTTCTAATTAGGAGTTTGCTACCCTATTATTTAGTTTTGAAAGCTCTTTATAGAAGGTGTATGCAAATCGCATAATAGATATGAGTTTTTCCAAATATTTTCTCCCAGTCTGAGGATTGTCCCTTCATTTCCTTGGGAGTGATTTTCAAAGACAAAAAGTTGTCAGTTTTGATGAAGCCCCAAATATCAAGGTTTTCTTTCACCTGTACCATACTATCTTTAAAACAACAACAACAACAACAAAAAAGAAATTCATTTTCTCACAATTCTAGAGGCTAGAAGCCCCATATCGAGGGGTTGATTTCTCCCGTGGCCTCTCTTCTTGGCTTGTGGATGGCCGTCTTCTCACTGTTTCCTCACATCATCTTCCTGCACTATCTTGATGACTGTGGCTGTCATCAAGTAAGTCTTAAAAACAGGCATCAAGAGTCATCCAACACTGTCTTTCTTTTGAAACATTATCTTATTCATGGTATTTTCTTTTTTTTCCGTAAAAAATTTAAGAATGGCTTGACATTTTCTACCAAAATACAAAAGCCCTCTGGAATTTTGATTAAGATTACTATGTATCTATGAACAAATCTACATAGAATTGACACTCTAATAACAGTTGAGCCTTGTAATTCATAAACCCTTTGTATCTCTTCTTCTATTTACTACTTCTTTGATTTCTCTTATGAAGGTTCTATGATTTCCAATTAGAAACCTCACAGATCATGTTTTTTGGAATATTAAAAATGGCACTGCCTTTATTAATACATTTCAATTTCCAATTTGCCTGTGCCAGCTTAGGAACTCCTCACTTTCAGTGGCCATACAGAACCTTGAGAATGACTATATAAGCTGAAACTGTGCAAAGCAAACTTAATGATCAATTAGAAATTTCCAATTGTTCTGGAAGGTTTATAATTTTTATTCAAGCATTGGTAAGCCATTTATGTTGCTGGTAAAGCTTTTGTAGAGAAATTTAAAGAGTAAAAGGAGACATGATCCCTGACCCTGCAGAAATACAAAATATCATCCATGATGCTGTGAAAACCTCTACACAAACAAACTAGAAAACTCAGAGGGAATGGATAAATTCCTGGAAACACATGACCTCCCAAGCCTGAATCAGGAAGAAATAGAAATCCTGAACAGACGAATAACAAGCTATGTGGTAGAAGCAGTAATAAAATGTCTCCCAACAAACAAAATCCCCAGACCAGATGGATTCACAGGCATATTCTACCTCACCTACAAAGAAGAGCTGGTACCTATCCTGCAGAAACTATTCCATAACATCAAGGAGGAGGGAATCCTCCCTTACTCATTCTATGAAGCCAGTATCACCTTGATACCAAAGCCAGGAAAGGATACAACCATAAAAGAAAACTACAGACCAATATCCTTTATGAACATAGACGCAAAAATCCTCAAGAAAATACTAGCAAACCCAATTCAACAGCACATGAAAAAGATAATCCACCATGATCAAGTGGGTTTCATCCCAGGGATGCAAGGATGGTTCAACATACAGAAATCAGTAAGCGTGATTCACTACATGAACAGAAACAAAAATCCTATGATCATCTCAACAGATGGAGAGAAAGCATTTGATAAAAACCAGCACCCTTTTGTGATGAAAACCGTCAACACACTAGGCATAGAAGGAACATACCTCAAAATTATAAAAGCCATATATGACACACCCACAGCTAACATCACCCTGGATGGGGAAAAGTTGAAAGCATTCCTCCTAAGAACTGGAACAAGGCAAAGGTGCCCACTGTCACCACTTCTATTCAACATAGTATTGGAAGTCCTAGCCAGAGCAATCAGGCAAGAGAAAGAAATAAAGGGCATTCAAATCAGGAGAGAGGAGGTCAAACTATCTCTGTCTGCTGACGATATGATCTTGTATCTAGAAAACCCTAAAGACTCCATGAAAAGTCTCCTGGAATTGATAAATAAAATCAGCAAACTCTCAGGTTACAAAATCAGTGTACACAAATCAGTAGCATTTCTATATACTAGTAACAGTCAAGCAGAGAGTCAAATCAAGGACTCAATACCATTCACAATAGCCACAAAGAAAATAAAATACCTAGGAATATACTTAACCAAGGAAATGAAAGATCTCTACAAGGAGAACTATAAAAGACTGATGAAAGAAATCACAGATGACACAAACAAATGGGAAGGCATCCCTTGCTCATGGATTAGTAGACTCAGCGTCATGAAAATGTCCAGACTGCCCAAAGAGATGTACGGATTCAATGCAATCCCCATCAAAATACCCAAGGCATATTTCACAGATCTAGAAAAAGTAATACTAAGCTTCCTTTGGAACCAAAAAGGAGCCCAAATACCCAAAGCAGTCTTAAGCAAAAAAGAACAAATCTGGAGGCATCACATTGCCTGACTTCAAATTATCCTAGATAGCTATAGTAACCTAAAGAGCACTGGTACTGGTATGAGAGTAGAGACATAGACCAATGGAACAGAATAGAGAACCCAGAAATAAAGCCATTTACCTACAAGCAACTGATCTTCAACAAAGCAGACAACAGCATACACTGGGGAAAGGAAGTCCTATTCAATAAATGGTGCTGGCAAAGTTGGATGGCCACATGCAGAAGAATGAAGCAGGATCCCTATGTCTCACCATATGCAAAAATTAATTCCAGATGGATAAAAGACTTCAACTTAAGGCACAAAACCATAAAAATTCTACAGGAAATCCCTTCCAGACATCGGCCTAGGCAAAGAATTTGTGACTAAGACCCAAATGCAAATAAGGCAACAGCAAAAATAAGTAAATGGGACTTAATTAAATTAAAAAGCTCCTGCACAGCAAAGGAAATAATTGCCAGAGTGAATAGACAACCTACAGAATGGGAGAAAATATTCACAAACTATACATCCGACAAAGGAATAATAACACCCAGAGTCTACAAAGAACTCAAATAAATCAGCAAGAAAAATACAGACAACCTCATCAAAAAGTGAGCAAAAGACATGAACAGAAGGTGTTGAGAGAAGACAGACAAATGGCCAACGAATGCATGAAAAATTGGTCAACATCACTAGTCATCAGGGAAATGCAAATTAAAACCACAGCGAGATACCACCTTACCCCTATCAGAATGGCCATGATTAAAAAGTCAAAAAACAGTAGATGTTGGCGTGGATGCAGAGAGACGGGAATGCTTATACACTGTGGGTGGGACTGAAAATCAGTACAACCTCTATGGCAAACAGTATGGAGATTCCTCAAAGAAATAAATGCAGACCTACCACTCGATCCAGCAATCCCACTGCTGGGTATCTACCCAAAGGAAAAGAAGTCATTTTATCAAAAAGACACCTGCACTTGAATGTTTATTGCAGCACAATTCACAATTGCAAAGTGTGGAATCAACCTAAGTGCCCATCAACTGATGAGTGGATAAAGAAAATGTGATATATATACCATGGAGTACTACTCAGCCATCAAAAGGAATGACATAATATCTTTTGCAGCAACTTGCGTGGAACTGGAGACCATTATCCTAAGTGAAGTATCTCACAAATGGTAAACCAAACAACACATGTTCTCACTAATAAGTGGGAGCTAAACGATGGGTACACACAGGCACAAACCGTTACAAAGGACGTGAGAAACCAAGAAAGGGGAAGGTTGGGAGGGAGGCAGTGGGATAAAAACTTACCTGTTGGGTACAGTGAGCACTATTCTGGTGATGGGCACACCACGAGCCCTGACTTAAGCATTATACAAGGTATCCGTGTAACAAAATCACTTGTACCCCTTTAATTAATATTTTGAAATGAAAACAAAAAACATACAATTGGTTTATTTTTAACATTGACCTAGTATACAGCAATCTAGACAAACTCACTTATTAGTCCTAGGAAATTATTCCTGGATTGCTAAGAATTACATACATAGCAATGATGTCTTCCGTAAATAGGGACATTTTGTGATGACTTCACTTCCAATCTGAGTGCCTTTTATTCTTTTCTTTGCTTTATTTTACTAGCTGGAACTTCCAAGGAGATATTGAATGGAACTGCTGAGCATCATTGTCCTTGCCTTAGTCCTCATCACAGAGGAAAAGGCATCAGTCTTTCACCATTATGTGTGGTATCAGCTGTAGGTTTTCTTGATGATGTCCTTCAAGAGGGTAAAAATGTAACCTTCTATCCTGAATTTGTTTTTATGAATCGGTGTTGAATCTCACTGATTGATTTTCAAAAGTTGAACTAGTCTTGCATTCTCAGGATAACCCACACTTGGTCATGTTGTGTTATATTTTATGTATCGCTGGATTCAATTTGCTAATAGTATGTTCAGGATTTTTGCATCTGTGTTCAAGAATATCAATCTGTATTGTTCTCTTTTCATGATGTCTTTGGTTTTGGTATCAGGGAAAGGCTGGTCTCATAAAATGAGTTGGAATGGTGGCCACACCTTCTATATACTGGAAGAGATTATGTAGCACAGGTATTACTTTTTCTTTAAAAGTTTGTTGGAGGTCCTTTTGTTACAACAGTGGGGTCCGTTCGTCATCTGTGGTGAATGTATCTTGCTCTTGCTCTGTAAACCTATCTTGCCTTTCCTCAATAAACTTCGTTTCACGTTGCCAAAAAAAAAAAAAATGTTTGTTGGAATTCACCAGTGAAGCAATCTGGGCCTGCAGATTGTCATTGTTGTTTTTTGATGAATGATTTTTCAACCATTACTTCAACATATCTAATAATATTAGAGCTATTCAAGTTTCTTCTTAAATGGGTATTGGTAGTTTGTATCTTTCAAGAAATTGTTTCAGTTCATCTAAGTTGTCAAAGGTATGGTCACAGAATTGTTTGCAGTGTTTCCTCATTTTCCTTTATTGTTTGTTGGTTCTGTAGTAATATCGACTCTTGCCTTCTTTTAAGGAAAATTTATTGTATATATTTAAGGTATACAACATGATTTCATGTGCATATATATGTACGTGAGTGTGTGTTTGTGTGTGTGTATATGTATATATAGAAAATGATAACTGTGGTCAAATAACATTGGTAATATGTTCCTTCTCTCATAATTTGTTGGCCAATATGGCTAGAGTCTTCTCAATTTTATTTTTTGTGTAAACAACCAGATTTGGGGTTCCTGACAGTCTATATTGCTTTTCTCTTCCCTATACTATTAATTTTTCTCTTACCTTTATTATTTCCACCCTTCTACTTGACTTGGTCTTAATTTTCTTTTATGTTTTTAGTTTCTCTAGGTGGAAGCTTAGATTATTGATTTGAGGTCTTTACCAATTTCTGATATAAGAATTTAATAATATACATTTCTAGATACTGCTTCATTTGGTCCCACAAATTTTGATATTCTCTCTTTCATTTCATTCAATTCAAACTGTTTTATGATTTTTCTCATGATTTTCTCTCTGACCCATGGTTCATTTGGAAATATGTTTTTTAACGTCAAAGTATTTGCAGATTTTCCAGGCTTCTTCCTACTATTGGTATTATCTAGTTTACTTCTGTTGTAGTCAGAGAGCCTACTTGGTGCAATTTTTTAAAAAATTTTTGTTGAGGTTTATTTTATGTCCCATTATTCGGTCCATCTTCATGAATGTTTCATTTTCACTATTAAAAATAATGCGTGTTCTGATGTTGTGGAGTGAAGTGTTTTATAAATATCACTTGATCAGCCAAGTTGGATGATAGTATTGTTGAGGGATTCTATAGTCCTAATTTATCTAATAATTCTATTTATTACTGAGAGAGGTGGGTCGAAATCTCCAGCTACAATTATGGATTTCTCCTTTCAGATCAATCAATTTTTGCATTGTGTATTGTGAAGCTCTTTTTTTTATGAGAACACATTTAAGATTACAACGTCTTCCTGGGCAATTGGCCCCTTTATCATTATGTAATATTCCTCTTAATTGCTGCTAATATTTTTTTCTGATGTCTACACTACCTGTTACTGATGTAGACACCCCAAGTATTCATTAGTATTTGCATGGCATAACTTTTTTCCCTTTGTGTTTTACTTTTACTCTTTCTATAGCTTCACATTCAAAGCGGGCTTAACATAGATGACCTATGATTTATGTGAAGTTGTCAATCAGTCCCTAAACACCAGCGACTACCGCAGATTTTAGGTTGGCATGCCGCACAACCGTAGTTTGGGTCTGATAAAAAGGAAGCAAGCTCAAGTGAATTTAGACCATCTATCACTTAACATACTGACATACACTCACTTCATTAGCAAGATTAGCCTGTTGTGAGCCTTTTGCATTTTTGCTCCCACAGGATGACACCAAACTGGAGGGCTAAAGAGAGATATGACTTAAGTTGTGGATCTCCACACCAGATATCCTAATTAACCTAGTGATAGGGGATTGGAACATATCCTTTTTACAAGTCATAGGCAACATCAGATGGGAGTGAACATAACTGTGCCTCCCAGTAGGATGATTATGCCTACTTGGAGGATAAACAAAAGCCAGGCTTCCACTCCAGATCCATGCCAGTTAAATATGTCACTAATCTAAGTGCAACAACGACAAAAAAATTGTAATTTCACATACTGCCCCTTGACTAGACAATGGGACGTCTAAAACAATGCAATTTTCTGTCACCACTCACACTGTGGTGTTGAGATTGTCTTGTGTGTGACAGGCAAGTATAAGCCTAATGTCTACATAAGAAGGAATAGTGACCTCAGCAGCAGCATTTTGCCAACATGAAGTTAAAATTCATTCTAAGAAGTTTTTGTTGTCCACGTCATGGGGAGATGACAGATCCAGCAATATTGGCGAGTTTGTTTTTTTTCTTAGATAGTAGAGGGATACCATAAGTTATCAGCAATAATAAGACTATGGGTAACCATATCAATATCCAGAAAATTAATGATGTTTTGTTATCTTGGGCTGAAGCCATCCACCTCTAAAGTCAGTACTCCTTAAAGTCTCCTTGTAAAATGGATATCTAGTCAGGTGGAGAACACAGGCAATGGTATGGGACAAGGACACCAAAGTATTCTGAGATGACAGGCCAGACCAGGTGTCCTGCAGGCAAGAGCCAAGAGATGTCAATGGTCCCTTTTCACACCCTTGCCTGACTTTCCAGCATCAAAGAAGTTCCGTGCCCACCATCCAGGATTATTGCTCTGTTTTCCCAGTCACATGGTCAGTATGAGCAGTCCCTGCTGTAAACACTTCATCCTATTTCCAATCCTCCCCATATCTAAACCATACCACCCAGCAAGACTCATCCCTAGGTGGATCAGAAGTTTCATTTTTGTACACATTGTACCAGCAAAGGACATCTCCCAACCACTGAAGTGTGAGCCATGCCAGGACTACCTTAGAAATGGTCACTTCGTTCTCATGATTGTCATCACCAATATCTGTAATTGCACAGAAACAATAAACACTATTAGATAGTAAGAAAAACTCTATATTAGAGTCTCCTATCACCCAGCCCTTCCTTGTCTCTCACAAATTCCAGTAGCCAGGTATCCTAGGGATAGGCATGGAAAGGAAAAGGAAAAAGTGAAAAACATTAACTAAGCATGTTATTGGATGTGGTATGAATATTTCATAGCCAGTTTGATCCTCATAATTAAGCATTTTATTCAAATAGGAGGTACTTTTTACAGACAATTGACACATTTAGAGTCCCTCCTGCCTGTCTCATGTATATGTTTCACTAGGAGCTGAGGTTTGGTCATCTTGTTTCCATTTTGGGGGATATCTACCTAGGAGTAGAATTGCAGGTTCATATGATAACTCTATATTTAACTTTTTGAGGAACCGCCGAACTGTTCTCCAAAGCTGCTCCAGTATTTCACATTCGCACCAGCAATGCATGCAGATTCTAATTTTTCCACATCCTCCCCAAAACTTGTTTTTCCCCCGTTTTTTGATAATACCCAACTTAGTGAGTGTGAAGTAGTTTTTCATTGTGTTTTAGCTTGCATTTCCCAAATGATTGATGATTTTCAGCATCATTTCATGTGCTAGTTAGACATTTGAAATTTTCTTTGGAGAAATATGTATTCAAATCATTTGTCCATATTTTATTTGGGTTATCATTTTGTTATTGAGTTGTAACTGTTTCTCTTAATATATGCTCTGGTTATAAGTTCCCTTATCGGAATATCACTTCAAAATATTTTCTCCTATGCTGTGTCTTTTCACTTTCTTAATGATGTTGTTTGTGGCACAAAGCTTTTATTTTCATGTAGTCTAGTTTAACTATTTCTTCTTTTGTCATTTTGCCTTTTGCAACATATCTAAGAAATCATTGCTTAAACAGAGGCCATTCAGATTTACTCATATTTGCTTCCAAGACTTTTATCGTTTTAGCTGTTACATTTCAGTCTACGATCCATTTTGAGTTAATTTTTGTCTATGATGTGAGGTAGTAGTACAACTTAAATCTACTGTATGTGGACATCCAGTTGCACCAACACAATTTGTTGAACATACTCCTTTTTCTTTTTGAATAGACTTGGCAGGCATGCCAAATATATATTGAATATAAACGTATAGATTTGTTTCTGTACTCTCATCTCTATTCCATTAATCTATATGTCTATACATGTCTTTATAACATCCCATACAGTCTTGATTAGTGTAGTTTTGTGGTAAATTCTGGGAGTGGAAACTGTGATTCTTCCTACCTTGTTCTTCTTTTCAAGATTTTTTAGCCATTCTGGAGTCCTTACATTGCCATATATGTTTTAGGATTGCCTTGTCGGTTTCTGATAAAATGCAGAGGATTTTTGATAGAGATTTTGTTGAATCTGTCCAACAGTTAGGGGACTATTACCATGATAATATAATAAAGTCTTCAATTTCGTGAACATGGATGTCTTTCAATTTATTTCGGTTTTCATTAATTTCTTTTGAACAATATTATATATTGGTTAATGAACAAGTCTTGCACTTCTTGGGTTAAATTTTTCTCTACGTATTCTTTCTTGATGATACGATAAATGGGATTTTCTTCATCATTTTATTTTTCATTGTTTATTCCTAGTGCGGACAACTAAAGTTTACATTTGTAAAAATTTTTTACCCTGAACCTTTACTGGCCTCGTTTATTAGCTATAATAGTGTTTTTGTGGTTTGTTCAGGTTTTCCTTTATATAACAATGTCTCCTGCAAATAGAGATGGTTTTACTTCTTCCTTTACAACCTGGATACCTTTACTGTTTTCCTTGCCCAGTTTTCCTGGGGGAAGTTGGTTAATTACTAAGTATATCTCTTCACTTGTTATAGGCTTATTTCTATTTTCTATTTCTTTTCAATCTGTTTCATGAATTTATTTCTTTCTAAGAATTTGTCCATTTTGTCTAATTTATCTAATTTATCAGTGTGCAGTTGTTCAAATAATTCCTTTATAATACTTTTTATGTATTTGTGTAAATTGGTAGTGATGTCCCCTCTTTCATTTTTGATTTTGGTAATACAAGTCTTCCATTTGTGTCAATACAGATGAACTTGGAGAACATTATGTTAAGTGAAATAAGCCAGGTACAGAAAGACAAATACTGCATGATCTCACCCATATGGAATCTAAAAATGTTGATCTTACAGAAGTAGAAAGTAGAATGGGAGAAAGTATTTGCAAGTTATATATTTGACAGGGTATTGATATCTTGAAATATATAAAGGATTCCTACAACTAAAAAAACAAAAATCAAAGAACCCCATAAAAAATGGGCAAAGGACTTGAATAGACATTTCTCCAAAGAAGATATACAGATGTCCAATAAGCAGTAAAAGGATACTCAACATCGGTAATCATTAGGGAAATGAAAATCAAGACCACAATGATACACCACTTCACACTTATTAGGATGGCTGTTATCCAAAATAAGCAACAACAACAACAAAAACAACTGAGCATAACAAATGTTGATGAGAATGTGGAGAAATTGATACCCTTATGACTTGCTCATGGGAATTTAAAATTGCACATTTTATATAAAGAAAAAAGTGTGGAATAAAGTATGGCAATTAGTCACAAAATTAAATACAGAATTACTACATGATCTGGTAATTCCTTTTCTAGGTATATATTCAAAAGTTTTGAAAGAGGCGACTTGAACATATATTTACACACAAATATTCATAGCAGCATTATTCACAAAAGCCCAAAGGTGGAAATAACCCAAATTTCTATCTATGGATGAATGAATGAACAAAATGTGGCATATACATAAAATGTGATACTATTCTGCCTTAAAAAGAAATGAGGTTATGATACATGCTACGTGGATGAACCTTAAAACCATTATGCTAAAGGAAATAAGATAAACACAAAAAGACAAATATTGTATGATTCCATTTCTATGAGGTACTTAGAATGGAAAAATTAACAGAGAAAGTAGAATAGTGGTTATCAGGTATGGGAAGGAGGTGGAAATGGGGAGTTGTTGTTTAATGGGCACAGAGTTTCAGTTTGGGATGATGAAAATGTTCTGGAGATGGGTGGTGGTGATGGTTTCATAACAATGTGAATGGTCTTTTCTTTTAATGTCAGAATATTACGAGGGTACAAACGGTTTGGTTATATATATTGCCTTTGCCCTGCCCGAGTCAGAGCTACAAGCGTGCCCAAATGTGGTATGTACATACCATGGAGTACTACTCAGCCATAAAAAGAAGATGAACTAATGAGAATGTTCTTAATGCCACTGAATCATACACTCAAAAGTGGTTAAAACTGTAAATTTTATGTTGTTATATTTTACCACATTAAAAAGTTCGCCTTCCTTCCTTCCCCAAAGTTTATCAGCACTGTCAGATTTTTCACTAAAGTGACTGAGATTGGGGTTGAGGAGGAGGGACAGATGAGTAGCGTGTAGAGAAGAGGGAGAGTAGCATCCCACCGGTAAACAAGGCTTTGCATTTTTATTTTCAACTTGCCTGTGATGGCCCAGGCTCAGCACATGAACTTTTGGTTTTGGTCTACCCAATGTTCTTAAACCCTCATTGTTGACACCAACTAGTTCAACTTTGGGGCCCCTTGACTAAGAAGCCATAGCCATACGGCCTTTTGAATGGGGCTTCAGAGCTTGCTTCCCCATTACCATCATAACAGCTCCTCCCCTGGAGGAGAGTCAACAGCAAGCAAAGAATCATTCATTGCAGCTTGTTTCAACCCTGCCTCTTGCCACTCAGTCTTTATGCATTCATTATCAGGTAAGACAGTTGGGGACTTTCATTTACCCCTATTTACCACTTGGGGTGAGAACATTTACTACTGGATGCTGTGGAGACTTTTTATATACCATAACTCCGGACCATGACCCTTGTTCTTTCCTATTTTAGAAAATCATATCTTTGTCAATATCCCATCATCATCACCGAAACTATCAAGAAGTATGAACAGTGTGTGATTTTATTCTACTTGCAAGTTAAAAGTTAGCCTGCCACGGTTTTGTAGATGCTGGCAAACACATGAGATTATTGAGTCAGAGAAGAAGGCTGTTATTATTCACAGCACAGCAGGCAGCATGAGCTTTATGTTTGCGTTGTGTCCCTTGCTCCTCCCTCCCCCACATCCCACAGAGGTGATGCTGAATGGCCCAAGTGACATCTGTGCACACAGTGGTTTTGCATCACAGATGAGGAAACCTGAATTTAGGACATTCCAATCTTTTATAAAGGGATTACAAGCAGTTATGTCTAAATTTTTCCCCAGAGGGAGATCTTGTCTTCATTATCCTGGTAAATAAATCTCTCTGCCCTGGAGAGAAACACTATCTCTCTCTTCTAAGACTGTTCCTTAAAAAGAAACATTCTTGAAAATAGAATCCAGTACAGAAAATACGCAGAAATGTGAGAGACTCACAGGGAATTGCTTTCTAACATCATTATTGTCAGTTCGGAATCAAGTTAATCAGGAGTTGAGCTGGGTTTTGTTACTGTTGCTGATATGATTATCTTCAGCGCACCACAGGCTTGAAATTCCTCTTGTGTTTTCTCGTTCTTAGAGTGGTAAGTTGGCTGCCAGAGGGGTTTTTTCCCATGTTTCCCTCTGCCTCTTGGTCCCAGGAGTAGTGCTGCTGCAGGAATTGCAGAACTAGACTCTTCAGTGTCTCAGATTCAAACAAACCTCCCTGCATTTCACTGGAATAGTCTTTAGGACCACAGCTCTAACCTTCTCCTCACACACTGCACAAAGCCCTGCTCAATCCTCCCTCCTCACCTTGGAGGTTGGTAAATTCTTATGGGCTCAGTGCTGCAGAGGGTTGGTCTGGGGGACTCCTGGCTATCCTAGGAAAGGGAAGTCAGCAGTGCAGAGCAGGGAAGTGGCACTGGCTAATCTGGAAAAAGGATGTATACAACAGAGGGTGAGTTCAGAGATCCGGTATGAAAGGGCCCTGGAAATTTATAGGCAGGACTACAATTGGGGTCATCACCAAGGGGTGCTCAATGCCTGTGGAGAACTTGAGTGAAGAAGGTCAATAGCCTTTGTCAGGTTCCCAGTTGGATCTATCCCCCAACAAGGATTAAAGGTCAGATCCAAAATCATAACTTTGGCAAGGCATAAAGGGGTGTAGGGCAAGATGTGGGCAGCATCAGTGCCAGTCACATGAATGAATGATCAAGGAATACACTTATCAGATACAATAACTTGGGGGACAATTCCAGGATGGAGCTGCCAAAAATCAAGACCAAAAAGAAAAGTAAGCGAAACTTCAGAGCTTCCCTGACACATGGGAGCAAGTACATGTACACCAGAGACATAGCCCAGCATGTGCCATATATGCTCCAGAGCCCCTGCTCCTGCGTGACCCTGCGCAGCTCCCCCGTGGACTGGCACAAAGTGAGAACTCCCTCCTCCTCCCCTTCCCTTTGCCTTTTCACCTCCCTCTTCCCTTCCCCACTCCCTCTCCTTGTCTGACCTTTCCTTCCTCCTGGGCAGCCCCCACCTGGAGTGCCCTGACTCATTTCTCCAGCACCACAAGAAGCAGCATTTGGAGTCCAGGCTCCAGGGCTTCCTGGCACTCCCTGCCTCCCTTACCTTCTTCCTATAGGACGCCACAGAAGGCTCCTCAGGGAGCAGGGACGGGGTGGGAGCTGTGATACCTCACTGGGTATCCACCATTCTGCTGGGCCTGCCCTGGCCCTGGCCGACACCAGGTCAACCCCCAGGGATGGCCCAGGATGCTGGGGCAGGGAGGTGAGCGAGGCCAGGCTCAAGAGGCAGGGATGGGAAGGCGGGGGGATGGCAGAAAAGGGGTGAAGGTCGGGGAGGGAGAGATGGGGGAGGCATGGGAGGGAGAGGAGAGGCCAAGGAGAAAGAGGAAGCAAGGCAGAGGGAAGGGAAAGATGCTCTCCCATGGCAATGGGGGTCAGGGAGGAAGAGAGAAGGAAAGGGCTCCTCTGCAGCTGCCCTTTCCCTCACCTGCCCCTGGCTGGCCCTGGGCACAGAGGTGGGAATGGGACCATGCACCTGTTGGGCCGGGGCCCCTTGGAAGCAGGTGGGGCCTTTGTCACCTGGGTGAGCCCAGTCTGAGTGGGGCATGGGAAACAGAGCAACCACGGGGGCAGGAGACCTTCCCCCAGAAGGAGTGAAGTGTCAGGCTCCAGCTCGGCGTGGGGTTGAGGGTCTGGGGCCCCCTCTCAGGATCACCACGTTCTCTCCTGATGGCCCCAGCCCAGCTGTGCCCGTCTGAGCTGGCACCTTGCCCAAGGAGTCATTCCCATCTCGGGATACCCAGGGCTCCTCTGAAGGACCAGGCAGGATGGTGTGAGGTGCGGGGGAAGGGAGGGGCAGTACCCCGAGAGGCCTGTCCTTCTGTCTCCTCAACCTCCTCTGCCCTCTGCCTCCCACTCCCGCCTCGGGTAGCCCTCTGCTCACTGGTGGTGGCTCACTTCTGGTCCCTCGATGCAGGGAACCCAGGTTTCTCCCCAAGGAGGACCCAGTTCCTGCCATTGCACCAGAGGAATGGATGTCATGATAGCAGCCACCCAGGGCGTCGCCCTCAGCATGGGGCAGGGAAGCCACCATGTCAGCCCAGGACAGGTGGGCGGGCCTTTATGGAGCAAGGGAAGGAGGGAAGGCCCATGTCAGCCCGGAGGCAGGAAGGCCTGGCTCAGTCCTCAGGCTGGAGGATCCTTCTCAGTCCAGGGCCCCAGCATCTGGCCCAAGGCTGAACACCCTGGTCCTGGTGAGGAGGGGAGCCCTGCTTCCTGGCACACACTCATGGAGGGTGTGCTGGAGGAGGCTGGGTGCAGAGAGGTGGGAAACACATCCCAGAGCAGCGGAAAAGGGGAGCAAGTCAGGGACGGAAAGGAGACCCCTAAGCACAGATGAGGGACAGAGAGAGAGACGAGAGGGCGGGGCCTGTGATCCTCCCAGAGGGCCGGGGCCGCCTCCTCCTGCAGAAGGGCACTGGCAGGGGCAGCTCAGGCTCCCAGGGGGGAAAGGGGCCCAGGAAGGGTGACAGAGGTTACCACTGACCTTATGTAGGCAGACTGGTCTGGGAATGTGCTGCACAAGGGGTTCCCTTCTAGCCACAGCTCTTCCAGCTTCAGCCCTTTCACCTTGCCCAACTCCCACGCTGACTTCTTCAGCTGAGAAATATGAGGGGAAAACCGGAAAGGGAGTCCCAGGGAAAGAGAGACGTCCGGGACCCTGGACCCCTCAGTCCCCTCCCTCACCCGCAGGTACCTCTGCCTGCCTGTTGTCATCACCCCGATGTGCACTACCGCCCACCCTCCACCCAAATTTGATCTGGCTCCCTGCTCTCACCTCATTTCTGGAGAGGTTCAGGATCTTGACTTTGGGGGCCTTCTCTATGATGTCAGACAGGCCATCCAGCCGGTACAGTTTGTTGTTGCGCAAGTTCAAGGACAATAACTTTTGGGGAAGAAGAGTTAGGGTTACGGTTACTCTCTAGGGCCTCGGAGACAAACCTGCCCTCCACCCCGTCTCTTCCAGCCCTCTACCTAGGGCCTCACCTCAGGGAAGTTCCTCTCAATGATCTGCAGGGTGGCAGCCATGCAGTTTCTTTGACTCAGGATTATGTCCATATCATGGTTCATCAAGTCTTCAGAAAAGGGAATCAGAAGGCTGAGAGGGGTTTGCCTGGACCAGCACCGACCCCTCCCCAAGTTGCCATCCCTGAGTCTCCCTCCCAGGCAGACCCCTCTGCCCTCACCTGCCCTAGAATCACTGCTGACAGCCATACCTGGGTCAAAGCGGAGCTTCTGGAGATCAAGAGCTTGCTGGGAGACATCATATCGTTTGTTCATGGTCAGCTGCAGAGACAGAGACGGAGAGCAGCTCTGAGGCTGTGCTGGTAGTGGTGACAGGGAAATCGGGGGCTGGGGTAAGAAGAGGTGGGTCCAGGAAGTGGGCATACAGCATGCCTTGAGGCTGCATTACCTTCAGTTGCTGCATTTGTTCTGGCTTCAACTTATTCTGCACAGAGTAGGGTGCAGCAGAAGGACTGACAAAGATAGATATCTGCAGGAAGGAGAGGCAGGGTGAGCTCCAGGACCTCTAATCCCACAGAAGGCGACCAGCCCCTGGCCTGTCCTCCTGCCCTGAGACTCGGTATAGGGAGTGCCCTGGGCACACACTTTTTGGTTTTCCTCATTACAAATTCCGTAGGTGACATCCTTCAATTTAGAGGCGGTGGTAGCCGCCTGGACAAAAAAACAAATCCAATTTTCCACATAGTAAAAATTCAGGAAGAGGAGGCAACAATAACAGTGTTGGAGTCCCCTCTTCCCTGTGCCCATCCATCTGGCTTTACCATCCTCTTGCATAAACTGGAGGGAAGGAGAAACCGCAATGGCTCTGAAGTGAGTTCAGTAGCCGTGTCTTTTTATACTTTCTTCTGTAAGAAATCTAAAGGTGAAAAAAACAGAGGAGAGAGAAGGAAGGCAGCATGGAATTAATTCAGTGTGGACAACAGATCTACCCAAATGCTCATTTTTATCCTTCTATTGAGTTTTACAAGATTTCTAAATAAGGGACCAATTACATGATTTCAAATTTTTTCTTCCAAGACATGTATTTCCTAGATCCCCTTCCTTTCTATTCAAAAACTTTTCTCCAAATAATCAACTTAAGATTTTTAAACTGATCTTCCTTTTTTCAGTTACAGGAGATACTACCTAATGCAGATTCTGCCTAACCCTGCAACAAGAACTTCAGAAACTGGAGTCCCCATACTTTCAGTTTGAGGCAAACGGGTATTTGGTAAGGAGTTGCTCCACCTTCTTGGCAGTGGTTTTCCCTTTGCCATTAGACAACCTCCCCCAGCCTTCCTATAGTCACCCTTGTCACTTACCTGTACCTGCCCTTAAATGACCAAGGCTGTTAACTCTGGTAATAAAAAGGACAGATTACCAACTTTCTCTGCTCCCATCAAAGTACCAAGCATTTCTACATGAGACCAGTAAAACTCCCTCTGGCCCATCACACCTGTACATTCCTTATACTTTGCCAGAGAGCTCACTGTGATCTCTAACTAGTTAGCTCCCTGAGGTTCCATCCTCCCAGTTCTCCTACATCTCTCTCTTTAGAAGATTTGTTTCTCTCCACATATTGGTATGCACATGGTCTGAATAATACCATCAGCCTCTCCTATGGTAAGATCAGTTGGCATAGTGGGTGATGTGGAGAGAAGAAAGGAGTCCATGAATGCTAAGAAAGTCTTCTACAAATGTTTGCCCCACTGATACCACAGCCATAATAAATCTTTCCCAGCCATTAATCTGGTCCTAGTATTCTTCATTCTGCCAAGTTGGAGAAAGAAGAATAACATTGTTAAATATAGGGCTACCTACTCTGCTGGCTGATATATTCCAGCCGTATTGACTAGTCACTTACTATCTTATTCAGGGGCCCATGTGGACATCATTCAATGCCACATCTCCATCTTGCTTCTGGTGGGATGAAGGATAAATGCCAGAACTGAATTGTTGGGACCAATTGCCATGCCACCTTAGGAAACATACTGGCATCTTGCTCTTCTTGGAAAGGAATTAACTTGATCATTGTGCTCTGAAATTGGGAATAACACATCAATGTTCTGAAAACCAGAACAAGGTCCTGGGAAAATATCGTGGCTAATGAAGCAAAGTCACTGCTTTTTATATTCTAGAAAGAAATACAGCACAGTTACAAAATTGTTGAAAACCCTCACTATAGTTTTACTTCCTGGGATATAAGAAGTTGGAAGAACCCACAGTTTAGGAAAAAGCAAGCACAGTGGAAAGGGCTTGGGCTGAGGAGTCTAATCTTTTGGATACTTCTCAGTCATGATATCTTCAAATACTACTTCTCCAAACTCTTTCTTTCCTCTTCATGCTACTCTTCCTTTTTTCATGCTAAGTCACCTGGAAAAATTATCTCCAATCCTTTTCTTCCCTTCTCTTCTCTAGAGGCATAATCAAATTTACCCTGAATGTTTGGTGGTGTGGTTTGAGGATCAAAGATAAGTACCCCATCTGAAGGAAGAATTAGAAAAATGAAACATAGGTCTGAAGAGTATATACAGCATGAAGCCTGGGGAGACAAAATGATGGAGAATGGCAGAAGAGAAAGGATGAGAGTTAAAAGGGATGTTGTGGATAAACCTAACACATGTTTAATTGGAAAGGGAAAAGTGGAGAAGTGGTAATTGAAAAGATCATGACTGAGAAATATCCAAAGGTAACAAAAGACATGAAATTGATATAAGCATATTAATAAGAGAGAATACTTTAAGGGAACACATTACTAAAGAAAAGACATATTTCACAATGATAAAATGTTTGTTTCAACAAAAAGATATTGTTGAATTGTTTTATTACCATTCTAAATCTGTGTGCACCTCCTAACAGAAGCCAAAATACACACAGCAAAAATTGATAGAAATAAATGGAGAAACGAACAAATCCATAGTCATGGAGAGACATTTTTATACACCTCACTGAGTGACAGATAAAACAAACAAAAAATTCAGTTAGATGGAGAATATTTAAACAACATGAGTAACAAAATTTAATTGAGATAGAACACTGCACATAACAACTACGAATGGAACATTCCAGAATAGATAATATGCTGGACCATAAAGTAGGCCTCAAGAAACATCTATGGTGGTAGTACTATCTACACTGAATGGTTGATATGAGGATTCAAGGGTTATATGGGTGCTCTAGCCCTAGCCTACCTCTAGTATGAGTTCTAAGATTTCCAACACCTCCCACTCCAGGTGACCCTCCCCACTCCCCAAACCTTGAACCTGAGAGATGTCAAAGATAAACAAGGCCAGACACTAGTTAATGTGCAAAAGGACAGGTTTTATTCAGTAATTACTGCAATAGGGGAAAAGTCCAATGTGAACTGAACTAAAATCCCTTCAAAAAAAGGCTGGAGACTTTTTCAAGGCTGGTTTGTGCTGAAGGACCGAGGGGTGTTAAGGAGGGTTAATCCATGTGAGTAGGCCACCTGGGTTTGTTAATTGGCTCTTATCCAGAAGAGAAACAAACCCTTATTTTTATGACAGAAAGCAGTGGTACAAGTTGAAGGAAGGCACCCTGAAGTTAGGCCCTTATCCTTTAGCAGGGAGTGAGAGCTAGACTGAGAGTTATTTCTCTGAATGTTTTCATTTCAAAGAGAGGGCTCTCAGGTCCTTAAGTAAAGAGTTTTGGGCAGTAGACTTATATCTCAAAGGGCAAAGGATTTATAATTGCAAGCTTTCTAATGTAACTTCTCTAAGAGGAGTTCTAGGGGCCTATCTGCCTATCACCAGGTTTTTGCAGGAACAAACAAAAAGTTCTCTTGGCAGCACTGAGCTGTCTCAAGCGGGCATTTTAAGGGGGAGAGAGGTCATCCAAGGTACCAGGTGCCAGAAGCCATACTAGAGTTTGGTCAAGTATTTTAGTGCAGAGGTTTGGATAGAGTCTTTATATACCGAGAGTTCTGCAGTTCTCAGAAGATGATCAAATGCTTCAGGCCTTTTCCCTATAGCAAAGGGAGGATTCCCCCTCGGCCATGACAACTGCCACAGGAGGGGAGGTTTTTCATGTGGAATCATGACAGGTGTTGCTACGGTGTAAATGTGTCCCCAACAAACATGTCTTGAAAACTTAATTCCCAATACAACAGTGTTTGGAGGTGGGGCCTAATGAGGGCTGTTTGGATCATGAGGGCTCCACCCTCAAGAGTAGATCAATGCCAATTATAAAAGGGCTGAGGATGCCAGTTTGATCTCTTGCCCTTCTGCCTTCCACTGTGGGATGATGCAGCAAGAAGGCCCTTGCCAGATGAGGGGTCCTTGACCTTGGACTTACCAGCTTCCATAATTACAAGAAATAAATCTTTGTTCTTTATAAATTACTCAGTCTGTGGCATTCTGTTATAGCAACACAAAACAAACCAAGATAAAAAAAAAAAAAAGTTGGTACTGGCCAGGCAAAGTGGCTCACGTCTGTAATCCTACCACTTTGGGAGGCCAAGGCGGGAGGATTGCCTGAGCTCAGGAGTTTGAGAACAGTCTGAGCAAGAGTGAGACCCTGTATCTACTAAAAATTGAAAAATTAGCCAGGCATTGTGGCACACACCTGTAGTCCCAACTACTCGGGAGGCTGAGGCAGGAGGATAGCTTGAGCCCAGAAGTCTGAGGTTGCAGTGACCTATGATGACGCTGTTGCATTCTACCTGGGGTGACAGAGTGTTTTTAAAAAAAAGATTGGTACTGAGAAGTGGGTTGCTATAACAAATACCTGAAAATGTGGAAGTGGCTTTGGAAATAGGTAATGAATAGAGCCTGGAAGAATTTGGAGGAACAGACTAGAAAATGGTTAGATTGCTGTGAATGGAGCATTAAGGGCAATCCTGGTGAAGGCTCTGAAGCACAAAGGGTTATAGGGAAAATCTTCTTAGGCATTACTTAAGTGGTCATGATCAGAATGGTGGTAGAAATATGGAAAGTAAAGACCATTCTGATGAGGTCTCAGATGGAAATGAGGAACAAGGTATTAGAAACTGAAGTAAAAGCCATCCTTGTTATACAGTTGCAAAGAACTTGGCAGAATTGTGTCCATGTCCTAGGACTTAGTAGAATGCAGAACTTAAGAATGATGGACTAGGATATCTCACAGAAAAAAATAAGCAACAAAGCATTCAAGGTACTGCATGGCTTCTTTTGGCTGCTTATAGTAAAATGAGAGAAAAGAGAAATAACTTAAAAATTGAATTTATAAATTAAAGGGGAAAAATAAATTAAATATTTTGAAAAATTTCAGCTTAGCCATGTAAAGAATGAAAAAACATGTTTAGGAGAACAAACTAAGGGCATGGCCAAGTGACCCTTTGCTAAAGAGATTACCATGTGATGGGTGCACTTAAAAGCCCAGATTTCACTACTATACCATGTAACAAAATTGCACTTGTACCCCCTAAATCTATCAAAATAAAGAAAAATTTAAAGATTACCATAGATAGAAAGGATCCAGGTGCTTTTCATCAAGACAATGGGAGAAGACTCCGAGAGCATTTCAGAGATTTTTGAGGCTTCCCCTTCCATCACAGGCCAAGAGCAGAACCTGAGGGCAAGGTTTCCAGAAAGGCCTCAGCATTCATTGCTGCTTAAGTGTCTGTTCCCTGCATCCTGGCACAGTACTCCTCAGCTGCCCCAACTGTGGTTCAAGTGGGCTGCTTCTCTGGAAGGTGCAAGTGATGGGCCTTGGTGATGTCCAAATGGTGCTAATTCTGCATGCACACAGAGTTCACAAGCTGTGGGGCCATGGCAACCTCCACCTAGATTTCAAAGGATATCACTGACAGCTTGGGAGCCCATGCAGAGATCTGCCACAGATCCCTCCTAGGGCAATACCTAGTGGAACCATGGGAATGAGTCCATGGCAGAGAGTCCTCAGTAGAATAATGTCTAGTGGAGCCATGAGAGCAGGACTGCCCTTGAGACTCGAGACCAGTAGAGCTGCCAGCATGCAATGCCAGCCCAGAAGAGCTTCAGGACCAAGACTCCAACCTGCTGGGTAGACTGAGCCCAGCAAAGCCATTGGGGCATGGCTGCCTGAGGCTTTGGGGACTCGGTCCCCGCCCCAGTGTGCCCACAAGGCAGAACATGGAGTCAAGGAAGATCATTCTCAAGCCTCAAAATTTCATGTTGTTTGCCCTGTTGAGTTTTAGACTTACTTAGGACCAGTTATGCCTTTTTTTTCCTTGCCTATTTCTCCCTTTTGAAATGGGAATGTCTATTCTATGACTGCCCCACCATTGTATTTTGGAAGTAGATAACTTGTTTTGATTTCACAGGCTCACAGCTAGAGCAAATCTGCCTCAGGATGAATCCTACCTTGAGTCTTACCCATATCTGATTTAGATGACACTCTGGAATTTGGACTTTTGAGTTGACGCTGGAATGAGTTAAGACTTTGGGGCTATTGGGATGGAATGAATGTATTTTGCATGTGTGAGAGACATGAATTTGGGGGACCAGGGCAGAATGCAATGGTTTGAGTGTATTCCCCAAAAAGCACACGTTGAAAACTTTATCCCCAATGCAACAGCGTTGTGAGGTGGGGCCTAATGGGAGGTATTTAGATCATGAGAGCTCCACCCTCATGAATGGATTAATGTCAATTATAAAAGAGCTTGAGGCTGTGAGTTCAATCTCCTGTTGTCTCTCACTCATACTTTCTTGCCCTTCCACTTTCTGCCATGGGATGATGCAGCAAGAAGGACCTTTTCAGATGCAGGCCCCTTGACCTTGGACTTCCCAGCCTCCAGAAATGTAATAGATTAATCTCTGTTCTTTATAAATTACTCGGTCTTGGGTATTCTCTTATAGCAGCACAAAATGGACTAAGACAGGTATCTGAGGGCTTACATGGCCCTTTCCTCAGGACAGTGGAAAACAGTCAGCCTGGGCCTTTACCACCCCCACCCCCATCTAAAGGTGAGTCTTCTAGGGGCTCTGTGAGCTGGGGTGGGAGAGGAGGCACAGAACCCTTCATGATCTGTTGGGTTCTGAGGCCAAGGACTGGCACTAGCCAATTCACCCATGGTGTGGGCAGTGATCTGTCACCACTGTCTTCACAGGGTGTTTGTGAGGAGAATCTGTGAGATCTGGAGCTGGGGTTAGGGGAAAATTGAGGGGAGCTATCAAGCAAGGCAAGAGCAGGCCCCAAACCATTTGGTCAAGGTCACATGAGCAAGATGGTGTTTTCAAAAGTCCCTTCCCAAAGGGCAAAGTGAGGAGAGCTCTGGGAGCCAGAAGAGACTTAACGTCCTGTTCTTACTGCCCCCTGAGTTTGCTACTGGCCTACTACGCAGGGAGCTGTTTCCACCTGAGTCACCCCTGCAGAAAGGGCCAACTAGAGTCAGGATGCCTGAGACCCAGGTACCTGTAGCTATACACATAAGGGATTTCTGAGGGCTTGCTGCATGCCAGGCTCTGTGCCTGCTGCATTACACTTTCTTCCTTCATGTATTCCTCATAACAGGACTCTGATATGCAGAATCACCAGCTCCTTGATTTATCTTAGGTTGTAATGATTCGTGAGGTGTAGAAGCTTATCAAGGGTCATTCAGATGGTACATGAAGATGCAGACACTGGAACTGAGCTATACTGAATGAACATGATTCCACCACACATAATTTTAATAAACTCTCATTTATTAAATATGCTTAAGGAAGGACAAAGTTACAGAAAGATATGAAAATAGCTGTATTACAGAAAAAATCTTCAGCCAATCCCAGAGAGGGCATATTAGGGACAGACATGGAAAGTATAAAGAGAATAAGAAACAGTTTAGTGGCCACTGGACTGAAAGTAGAAAAAAAATCATGCCTTTTCTTAAAAAAAAAAAATAGCAAATGTAGAGAGATGCTGTCTGTTTCTCAAGAGTCAGAATTGTATCCCCAAAAAGTCTCATGACAGCTGACTTTGCAAGGGATACGGAGTGAGAAAAGGGCCTGATATCCAGTGCAACAGCCAGAAATTTCTGGAATTTTCCATCCCTTAACAGCAATCCCTTTTTGGGTCTCTATGCCTTGAGAGAGGACATCTAACTTCTGAGAGAGCAGAAGAGAAATCTGCACATGAGAGTTGTGAAAATTTCTGGTGATGGAAGTGTAAGATAGAAACACACACACCTACACAGATAAACTCTCAAGAGTTATAATCTTTAAAAAAATAATAAAACAGCATAGTGTGAACATTTTTAAAATAAAAAATGTGATTTTTTTGTTAATTTGTTATTACATATTTTCAAATGTTTTGACAATTTTCCTAATTACAAAATACTAAACACTAAAAATATACATCTGAAAATAAAATCATTCTGCATCTTCTATCTGTATGATTACATCATTGTGACCCACAGATATCCAATGTAAAAAGATTGGTGTATATTTTCTAGATGTGTTTCTCTTTAGGTAATATGTTTACCTACCTATCTTATTCTGTTTTCTACTGCTATAACAGAATACACAAACTGGGTAATTTATAAAGAACAGAAGTTTATTTGGCTCATAGTTCTGGAGGCTGGGAAGTCCAAGAGCATGGCACTAGCATCTGGTGAGGGTCATCCCATGGCAGAAGGTGTCACATGTTGAGTGAGTGTGTGAGACAAAGAGAAAATGGGGTATCAAGCTTTTCCTTTTATCATGAGTACACTCATATGATAACTAACCCATTCTCATGATAATGGCATTAATCCACTCATGAGAGCAGAGCCCTCATGACCTAATCACCTCTGAAATGTCCCACCTCTCAACACTGTTACAATAGCAATTAATTTTCCAACACATGAACTTTGGGGGACATATTCAAACCACAGAACTACCTTAAAGTATTTTGAAGTATTTGATATGTTTGCATGTTCTTTTTAAAATTTGCAATTACATAAATAATTTTCTTCAAATTAGCTTTTTTACTTACTATCACATCAGCTTTTCATTTCCTTAGTTAATGTGGTTCAGCATGTGTTCAGAGGTTTATTGGAGGAGCATGTTGTTTTAGGTGAATTATTTAATATCTTTGTCTTCTCTGATTAGTAAAAGTCCTTTGTAATCAAGCATATTAGCACAAAATCTATAATATTGTTTACAAATATTCACTCACAGCTTTTCACACTTTTAACTTTTTTCTTTTGGCAGTACAAAATTGTCTTAATTTATTCACTTTTTATTTAAAAATAATACAACTCATGGCAGGAAAAAATACTGAGCAATAGTGTTGCATCAAATACTCAAACACTGGGGATTCCAGTATTTAAATCCTTGAATGCTTCAGAACACAATAGAAAAAGCTTTAGCCTTAATTCTGCATTTGTAAATAATGGAGATAATAACTGAATGCTTGTTTGGCTTAAAAGAGATACCATGTAACGTCCCTCTGGCTTAAAGTAATTCTGTAAATGGTCTTTTCCCCCCTTTTGTCAATTTTTTTTAAATTTCAGAATATTACAGGGGTACAAAACTTTTGGTTACATGAGTTGCTTTTGTATAGTTTGAGTCAAAAATATAAGTGTGTCCATCACCCACATAGTGTGCATTGTACCAGTTAGGAGTGAATTTACCCATCCCCTCCTCGCCCCTCACCCCTGCTTGAGTAGTTGAATTTTACTACCACATGTTCATTTCTTTCCCTTCTTGGAGGTCACCTTTCCTGTGCTTCTGCCTGAGCTCCACACACCACCAATCCATGTGGACCTATATCCAAGCCTCCAGACCTGGGGGAAGGATTTCATCTCCATCATCATCTTACCATCAAATGAGTGGGTTGTTTGTGTACCTTGTGGGCATGACATAGACACCAGGGGAATTTAAAACTAGATGTGTGGCCTTGGAAAAGCTTTTAGTTATGTTACAAATTTATTTAGATAAATTAAGGAAAGGTATAAAAAGACATGGCCCATCCACCCCAAAAAAGTCACATATAAAAATTTTGAATTATTGAAAAAATATTTGGAGCATATTTTATAAGCAAATGCTTGGTATAAAATATATCTGATTACCTAATAAAGTATTGTTCAAGGTCTACAGTGAAATAATTCAGAGAAGAACTATACATCACAATCAAACATATAAAGATTAAAGTACAAAAAGCAATGAGATATATAAACGAAAAAGCAAAATGAAGACTAGTATATATATTGTGATCCAAATTTTGAAGAAGAGTATATATGCTAATGTGAAACTATTTTTATAATATTATACACATGGAAATATAAAGAATAAAATTTGAATTATCAAGAGTGGAATATTGCTGTGCAAAAGGATTGTTAAAAGAATTAGACAAATTAAAGTTAACAAAGCTTATTTGAGCAAAGAACAATTCATGAATAAGGCAAGACTCAGAACCAGAAGAGGTTCAGGGAGCTCTGCTCCCCAACATGTGCAATATTTAGAGAGGGAACACAGAAGTAAAGTACAGAAGTAGTGTGATTGGTTACAGCTAGGCATCTGCTTTATTTTGACATGATCCAACCAACTGGCGGCCTATGATTGGCTGAAGCTCAGCTGTCTGTGGTTGGCTGGGACTCAGCTGTTTATTGTACTTTTAAGTTAGATTTTCAGTTTGTTTACATGCTAAGTTAGGTTGCAGTTTGTTAAGTAGGAACTCAATGTACAAAAACAGCCTAAGGCCAATGGCTGCCTGTTTATTTAACTTAACAGGATGAAAGGAAGATACAAAATAATTTTCTATAATAAGTACATATGTTTCCATTGCATTTATTTTTGGAACAAATTTATTAATTTTGAAATCATCAAAAGTAACTGACATACAATATTTGTAATTTTGTGGTATATTCCTGGTTGGGAATTTTGTCACAAAAATATTGTGGAAATATATTTCTGGATATGGAAATATTATACACACACAAAGTATTTATGTATTTCTCACTACATATATAATGTGGATACACACACACACATATTCATATAGCTATCTTGACATGAGTGGTCAGTGACCTACAATTTCTTAATTTTCTTCAGTGAAAAATATTTGGAAAAATAAAAGAAAATTTACTAAATGTTTTCTTTATTTGCAAATGCTGAAAGAGTGTAGAATAAAATCATGATGAAATCTCCTTACTCAGCAATTTTCTTCTTTTCTTCAAAAACATGGGTCTTCACAGGTAGAAGCAACTTCTTTTCAAGGTGAGAGAGCAAGGGACAGCCCTTGCTGGGCTTGCAAGGGCAAGAGGGAAGATCGGCGCATGTGGCCTGCCACCGAGTGGCATGCAGCAGAGGGGAAGGAACGCCTGCTACTGCTGCCATCTTGGCACCATGGGAAGGGCTGGGGAGGGCGCTGCCTGAACTAACTCTTCAGTCCCATGCCCGGTAAATTATGACTTGGGATTCGGAATGGTCTCTCCTAGCAGCAAACTCAATTTGGGCCAGAGGGAACCCCTAGCTGTAGCAGGGCAATTTATGGCAATATCGGATAGAGGGCTTAAATGTGCAAGAACAGCCAGCAGGGTCCTTTGAGACAGTCAAAAGGAAAGGGCGAAAAAGCCACCCAAGACTGACTTTTTTGCAAAGAAGAAGAACCTTGAAAGGAACATTGCCCAAAATTGCAAAGGACTCCAGGTCACAGGAAGCCTCCAGGAGAACAAATAGTTTTTTGTAAGTCCAGGACTCAGATGGCAAAGGAGGGGGCCTGGAGCCCCTTGCCTCCAAATATCCCCACAGGAGCCCTGGGCAAAATTGACAGTGGGAATTTGATTGGCACTAGCCACGTGGACAGAAGCAGTCTGGGGGACCTCTTCTCCTGGCCACCACCCTGATCCCCGGCACCAGCCATGCCTGGTGCTCTGAGAGCCAGGCAAGGGATGGTAGGGGAGGGGCCAGGTGGCAGTGAGGCAGCCATAGACAAGTGGTGGCTGAGAAACTCGTCACAGCGGGCCCAGGAGGCAGGCCTGGGTGAGCAGCAGCAGCACCGGGGGTTGTTTCAGAAGTGGCAGAAGCTCACCTCTGTGGGGGGTACTGCCAAGCTCCTGCTGAATGAATACCAGGGCCTGGTAAAGTATACAGGAGACTGCCATTGCACTTTGAAGTTTGGGCCTCAGCAAGCTTGCACACCATTACAGTATTGGCAAGAAGAAAGCTACCAAAAGTGAGTAAGGATATTAAGTATGCCACCAAAACATTGGCCCTAATACAGGCCATGGCTGAGCCCAAATGGGTGGCCAGCATGACAAAAAGAAATCAGGCTACTGGCAGAGCTGCTAAGGAGGCCGCTGGATGTGGTCTGTTCCTTGGGGCGTTGATACCCGGCTAGATTTAGATTCTCTTTAAAACTAAAGGCTGGGGCTCTGACATTGGCATGGCACAGCTAAATGGAGACAGAATTCTCGTACTCATCTCCTAGCCAAAGCTTTGGTTCGGCCTCTTATGAGGCACCTACATGAATACACACATTGGAAGCATGATGCCTTGATGCATTTGGTGGGACCTCATTTGAGAGGACTCCATTTACAACTAACTTGTTTATGTGCTTGGGGCAATCCAAGGACAGAAAGGCGACCCGCTACACAGGGAGCCCAACATGTGGGGGTCCACCCTTTTGATGATTGATGGTGTCACTTGGATGCCTAGGCTTGTATCAGCAGATGCCTTTTCAGGCTGAGTAGAGGTTTGTCCTACCCAAATGGAAAGAACATCTGAGGTTCCGAGATGGGCTCCTACCAGGAGCTGCTGGCCTGAGACAGATCTTTCACCGAGTTCCTGCACACATATGCCAGCACAGAACAGGAACAGGCCTTGGGGGATGATGGGATAACGGAAATCAGCAATCCAGGGAAAGAGGCCAAGCAGAATGGCATGCTGGTGATGGACGCTGTGGAGCATCCTACAGAGATGGCTCAGCAGCTCCTCCCCCTACAGCGAGGATGTCAGCAGGCACCCCATTGTCAACAGGACCCAGGAGCACACCCCATGGAGCCCTGGACATTTCACAAGAGTGATAATGGACCCTCCTTTGTAGCAGAGGTAACCCAACAAGTAAGCAAAGCCCTACACCTAGAATAGAAATTACATACATCCTGGAATTGATACAAGAAACCCACCTAAAGTGAGATAGGGTGTTGCTGCTTGCTCTCCTCTGGAAAAGAGTAGCCCTTTAGAAGCAGGCTCAAGTTAAGCCCCTTAAAAATTAGTTTATGATACCCCCTTCCTAACGCCCCAAGGCAAATATGGTAATATAACCATGAGTAATAGAAAATAGAATAAAACAATATGTCAAATGAGTGGGTCAGGTTCTAACCACTATACTTGAGTTTGCCTCTTTCAGGTCCCTGCCCCAGTTGGAAACAGAAAAGTGAAGGGTACCCTATGAAGTGCCTCTAACAACTTACACCTCATTGAAATTATCAGAAGGGAAACCTTGGGTCCATCATACCAAAATAAAGAGGTGTAGCCCCCAGTGGAGGGGCCGGCCTTTAGGTGATCTAAAGTATCTGTTTGAGAAAAAGAAAAGAAAATGAAAATGATGATATTTTCGCTAATCTTTCTCTGTTTATTTGTTCTGTCTACAGGATAGAGAGACAACTCCTTAGTGAGGATTTCCCCAGACTATCACATCTTCTGTTGATCTGTCTTGATGCTGGGTGTGTTATCCTAAACCTTGTTTGATATAAGTATTTCTGTACATGACTTCTGAATTTCTAGAAGCTGATCTCTCAGATCACCTACAGGGTACAACTAAGCTCTGTGCTCAGAGGTACCATGTTCCTTTTCTAACCCAGCCCTATATCAGACATTGTATGCAAGGTGACAGTCCATTTCACCTTTTCCATCCTCACGGTTATAGTTATTGCTTATGCCCTCTTTCACCTGATAATCTGTGCCTTCCATCTATAACATCCCCCCAAATCCACAGGAAGTAGCTTGATAACGATGTCGCCCCTCCTCCCATAGATATGGAAGGATAAAATTGGCAGTGGGGAATATGTAACAGAGAAAATAACCTGGAAAAGGGCAAAAATATTTTCTGTCTCTTCAAAACCCCCTTATCTTTTTTGAAAACTAAAACCTATATCCCTGTCTCAGGCCAGTGGTCAGGAGGGGCAGGGGAGTGTCCTTTATTCTTTGTGCCATAGGAGATGGCTCAAGGGAATTGCCTGGGTGGAGGTCACGAGACTGTCTTAGCTGAAGATGGGATGAATCAGAACCTTTAAAAGTTCTGTACTTCTGCTCAGAAGCAGGAGGTTGATACTTTGAGACAGAAGGCTGCCAACCTCCTCATTTGCTGGCAAATTAATAAACTCCTCTTTTCTTCTCCTCAAAGAGAAAAAAGAAAAAGGAAATAGAAGTCATGATCAATGCCCTGCTCAGCAATAATCACTATATGGCTGGTCCCTGAGAAGCTGTAGTGTGCAGGGACAAGTCCAAGCTTGGACATGGGGAAGACCTAAGTAAGAGATATTAAGTCACAAATCTGCTTCTCTGTGGATAAAACTTGTGATTTGATCTTCTTCAATGTTTGCAATACCTTTCACAATAGGTATTACCACTGTCCTACCTACAAGGAAAAGAAAAGTTAGAACTGGCTAGTGACTTGCCACAGGGCACAATACTAGGAAAATAGAGAGCAGGGACTCAAATACTGGACTTACACTAAAGTCCAAGCTATTCTCTACTGGCTCCTGGAAACTTCACTGCTGGGAATGCTCTCTAACACTGGTCAATCCAGAGGCTGGTATTCTTCAGGTATTCTTCATTAACTTTTTAAACAGTGAACCATATTACTTCTTTAATCATAAAAATATATTAAATTTAAAAAATAAGATGCTTGCAAAAAGTAAAAGACATGAAAAACTGGGAAGATTTGGCCCCTCCCCTCCACTCCCTTAATATTTTGAAATTAAAAAAAGAAAAAGTGGGAAGAAAAATTGGCACATATATCACAGACAAAAGATTAATAGCCTTGATACAGAAATAACTCCATAGAAAGATAAGAAAATGATATCAACCTACAATTCTCATTAAGAGCAACAAAAATGCCTAATAAAGCCATGAAAATATTCCCAGCCACAATAACTACAGAAATTATAATGTAAAATGTGAGATAATATATTAAATAAATAGACAATTTTCAGAAGTAGAAAGGCTGGGACACAGAATATACTACTTTTTGTAGATGGGAAGAGTGCTGGGAAACAGGCCCTTCTCATATACTATGGGTTTTCATGTCAAATTTTTATAATTGTAGGTTTCACTTGGCAGAATCCATTAATATTTAAGAGGTTCATACCATTTGTATAAAATTTCAAATGTGTATACCCTTTTAGGAATTCATGGTATAGAGGAAGCCCCAGGAAGCTGATGAGGGCCCAGCATAATATGGGCCCCTTTGAGTCTCTCCTTATGGCCAGTATCCCTGCCCCTATTGACTCTGATGCCAAGGGTTAAGGGTTAAAAACTTTCCCAGAGTGCTGATGAGAAATTCTGTGTGGAGGGCCCCATACAGAGGCTGACCCTCGGACATGTAAACATGGCTCTATGCTTGTTTACTCTCCACCAGAGCCTCTGTCCTCATCAACCTCCTCCCCAGTGCCTTTCCCAAGTTTGGAGTTCACTCCATACGTAGGGCCCTAGTGGACTTTGTAGTTAACAATGGTCATGGCTTTATCTCCTTGTGTGCAGGTTGACTCTGCTCTGTACTCGCTGAAACTAATGCTCCTGTCACCACACGAAGATACTTAGTTTATGCCTCTTCTACAGACACATAGTCACACAAATGGAGAGGCAGACACAAGAGACAAGGTACTTCATGCTTGAGGAAGATGGAGGTGTATTAATAGTGGTCCAGATATCTGTTGGAGGGCCCTCATTGTCATACACTTCACAGATCATAGCCTGCACGGAGTAGTGGGTACTAATGCTCACTTTGTTCCACATGGAGCTGTAAATAGGAGTTTGAGGCTCAGGAGAGAACTGGCTGGGAAGTTAGACAGACTAGTGATGTCAGGGCCTGACATTTTAAAGGATGAGGTTTGTTAAAGCTGTTAACATTTCTGAGTGCTCTACTTTGAATTCTGGAAAGAGTGAGCCATTGGCTTTTCTGCCTAAAGATGCAGGGGCCAATTAATTATGAAAACTGAAGATGGTTGCTACTGTAGAGACCTCTTTGGTTGATGGAAGTATAAATTGTAGTCCTCTCCAAAGGTTGCTTGAGTGTCCCCACAACATGACAGCTAGCTTTCCCCAGAACAAGTGATATGAGAGAGAAAGAAAAAAGGAGGGGGAGAGGGGATGGGGGAAAGATGGAGAAGCCATGGTGACTTTTATGAGCCAGTTTCTAAAGTTGTACACTGTGATTTCTATTTGTTTTTCTAGAATTATCCCCACTTTCTAAGCATCCAATCCAGAGCAAATCTTCACTTTCTAAAATCCTCCACAAAAATCACTTAACACAAGCCTAAATCCTAAAATAAGTCATCCCTAGCAACTTCTTATTGGGACACCCCATGGTTCTCCCTGGTTTACATTCACCCTCACTGCAATGAGTAAAGGGCTCAGCATTGTTTGGCTACAGATGTGTTCCTGATGATCTTTTGGCTAGAGAGCACTGTGGTCCTAAACTGGTTGGCCACCTGGGGGTGGCAATGCAGGGTTTCCTAAGCCCTATAACTCCTTGTTTCCACAGTATCTGGGCCCCACACTGATCAAAAACCTGTGAAGGACAGAGTCCACTGTAGATGCCTGTCCCTAGGTGTGGGCAGATTGTCTATGGTACAGTGTAGACTGTGGGATGGGAGGGCTGATTAGGATGGAAGGCAGCAAATGGCAGCCATAGCCAGGAGGGTCCAACCACAGCTGTTCTGTTCATTTCCCTGGGCCCTAGCATACTCTGCTTAGGGATAGGGTGGCAGGGAGGCCAGGACTGTGGAATTCACAAGGGCTTAGCTCTGAGAAGAGGCATTATTTCCCATATGTTGCTTCCCTTCCCACCCATAATGTATGAAGGCATCAAGTTCATGGACACCTCCAATGAGGTGCACTTCTTAAGAGGGTTGCTAGTAGGAGTGGGTGGAGGTACCCTCCCTGTCCCTCATCAGAGCCCTGTGGGGAGCTTCTGTGGGGAAGGAGCCCAGAAGCAGCTGCAAAAGCTTCAGGGGGAGTGGCCTTGATGATGCCCTTTTCCATCCCTCATGTCCATCTAACTTGTGTGCCTTCCTTTGGAGCACCTCTGCCTCTTGTGTATCAATCTGCACTCCCAACACTTTGTCCCGGAACTTGTATCTGAACTGATCCTCTTACCCCTGGGGTCCCTGCCTATGGCCCCCATCCTCAGCCCTAGTACATAGCTGCTACTTAATCTTCCTAAATATAGGTCCCATTAGCCCTATTTGGCTGCTCATAGGATTTTAATGGCATTGTTTCCTTAATGATCTCAGAATTCCACTCCAGGCACTGCCCCTTGTGATCTCATCCTCCTGTAACCCCTGAGCTGGAGAAAGCCAGTGGCTGGATGTGAACCCTTCCGCCCTTCAATGACCATATCCAAGGGCAGGAACATCAAACCTAGAGCAGGCAAGGTTAGACACTGTCCTTCACCTCCACTAGAATTAAAGCGGAGAGAAGTGGTATCTGGCTGTTCTTAGCACCCTAATCTGCATTGAAGAAAGGAAATAATGTAATAGTAGGAGGCACACCTTCTAGAGGTTGGGAAGGGAGGTAATAAAGGCATACCTTGCGGGATACCAGTAGCCAGGGAATCTCAGGACCCTGCTTGCCCCCCAGGAGAATGTCATTGTTGAGCATGAGATCTGCAGGATGGTATCATCGCCAGCACTCTGCCCACACTTCATTGGTGCCTAACAATTGCTTGGTGTATGAATGAAGCCTTAGCTTAGTCCAATTCCTCTGTATTAAGTGGTGTATTAGTTTGCTAGAGCTGCCATAAAAAAATACCACAGACTGGGTGGTTTAAACAACAGAAATTAATTTTATCACAGTTTCAGAGGCCAGAAGTCAAAGATTAAGTTATTGTTAGGTTTGGTTTCTTCTGAGGCTTCTCACCTTTGCTTGCAGATGGCTGCCCTCTTGCTGCCTCTTCATATGGTAGTCCCTCTGTGTGTGTGCATCTCTGGTGTCTCTAATACTCTATGTCCTAATCTCTTCTTACAAGGACACCAGTCATATTGGATTAGGGCACATCCTAACAGCCTCATTCTAACATAATTAGCTTTTTAAAGGTCCTATCTTCAAATACAGTGAAGCACTGGGGGTGGGTAAGGTTTCAACATATGAATTTGGGGAGAACACAATTCAGTATTTAACAATTGGTAACATTAAAGCTCAGAGGAAGGAAGGGGCTTGTTCAACATTCTAGTGGCAGGTTTTCCAGCTTCTAGACAATTATCTCCTAGGTCAGGCAAGGCCTGGGTTATGCCTAGGCTTCCTCTTTGTCAACATGCTGGCTCTATTTACCAAACATTCAGTCTGATAGTTTATCTGAAATCCTCCAATTTTCTTCTTTAGGGAATCTATACCCTCCCTGGAAATAGATTTTTCTTTCCTCAAATTTCTGCTCCAGCTTGTTTATGGATGCCACCGTTTTTGGCCACCTGAGAAGGGAACACATCCTTACACACACTGTCCACAGTGAGATGGAAGAGAGGTAATGACAGGGCCCCTGAAGTGAGGATGTCCTCTGTTTGTGGGTTGAATTGCATCCCCCCTAAATTCATATGTTTAAGTTCTAACCCTCAGTACCTCAAAATGTCACCTTATTTTGAAATAGAGTTGTTGCAGCTGTAATTAGTTAAGATGAGGTAACACTTGGTGGGCCCCTATCAAATATGACTGGTGTCCTTATAAAAGGGGGAAATTTGTACAGAGACATGAATGAAGTTAAAATGATGTGAAGAGACATAGGGAGGAGATGGCCATCTCTAAGCCAAGAAAAGAGGCCTGGAACAGATCCTTCCCTCACATCTCTCAGAAGGAACCAACCCTGTTGACACCTTGATTTCAGATGTTTAGTCTCCAGAAATATGAGAAAATAAATGTCTGTTGTTTAAGCCACCCCAGTCTGTATACTTAATTATGGCAGCCCTAGCAAACTAATCCACCTTCTAATATATCTTTTTGCAAATCTCCCTGCTGCCCTCTGAGTACTAGGGTAGATGTTGCTGTTCAGTGTCAGGAAAAACAGCTTTCTCCAAAAGATCTGTGGCTCCAGGATCCAGACAGCTCTTGGCACTCCCAACATCATTGGGACCTGGTATGTCCTAAAACACCACAGGTCTTGAGGCAGCAAGATTGTTAGGAGTACAGGCTCTGGTAACAGACTTCCCCTGTTTGATTCTGGACTCTGCCACTCACTAGGTGTATGGTCTTGTACAACTTGCCCTGTGCCTAATTCCTCATCTGTAAGGAATATAATACAACCAACCTAATGGGATTTTTTTTTGAAGACTAAATGGGGCAATTTAGTTACAGATTGTGTAACCATAGCTCACATTGTCAGTGTCATCTCTCTTGTCCAGATTGTGCCTGTGCCTGTGTTCTGTGTCAGGACATGGTGGCAGGACAGCCATCAGAAAAAGAAGAAGAGCTCCTAAATCCCAGATTCTTTTGGCTGTGATCTGTTTCCTCCCAGGATCTGACTTAGAGGAGACCATCCTGACTTTGCTGCAGACTTTTAAGGTGACCTGTCAGATAGCCCTGAAGGCCCAGAAGTCCAGGCCAATGGGGAACTCTACAGCTGGGATATTGAAAGAAAAATCTTTCAATCCAGTGTTTAAGCTTCAAGTTGGCATGAGGAAATTGGTAATAGATAGACTCTAGTCACCAAGGCTCTCTACTCCCTCTCTAGCCTTGGGATTTGAAGTCTTGAGGTGGAGCTGCATGCAAAGAGGGTCTTCTCACATTTCCAGAAAGCTTGCCCCTCAGGAAACCTCCCTTTTTACTTACCCTGCTGCCAAGGCCTTTGGCTTGAAAGGGCAGCCACCACTCCAGCACAAGGTAGACAGTGGTCTGCCACAGTACTTTGCTCTGCTCCCCTCCCTTGTTGGGCTCATCCCAGGGGTAAGCTACCGTGAGGCCACAAGGAACATGGCTCACAGAAGAGCCCCTGGTAATGTAGATTAGTGATTTCTAGGGGTTGGGGCAGAAGGGAATTGGGACTGACCGCTAATAGGCACAGGATTTCTTTTTAGGATGACGGAAATGTTATTGAAATAGATTGTGGTGATGATTGCACAACATAGTGAATATACTGAAAACCACTGCATTGTACATTTTAAAATAGGGAATTTTATGTTGTCTGAATTATATCTCAATAAAAATATAGCAGAAATAAGTGATCTGCCCAGCAGAAAAAGCCTATATTGTCTTGGAGAATACCTAAATTTTCACAGACTGTTGGTAGAAATATGATGTTAAAGGCACTGCTGTTGAGGGCTCAAAAGAAATAAAAAATATGTTTTTGGAAATTGGAAGAAAGGGTATTCTTGTTACACAGTGGCAGAAATCTCAGCTCAGCTGGGTCTTACATTTGTGTGGAAAGCATAATTTGTAAAAAAATGAACTTGAATGTTTATTTGAGTAGATTTCCAAGGAAAGTATTAAAGATGTGGCCTCGTTTCATCTTGCCACTTATAGTAAAATATCAGAGTAAAGACAGAAATTGAGGGAAGAGCTGTTAAGCATAGAAAACAAAGATGTTATGATTTGGGAAATCCTAAGCCTATTCAGATTGCACAAAATGCTAAAATTAGGAGATTTACTATCCGAAAAGTGTGCATTAAAGAGAAAGCCAAGGATATATCTGGAAAATCTTTTGCTAGAGTTTTGAAAGGATGAAAAGATCAGAATATTCATTCACGCAGAGGGCTTTTTGAAATTATGCATGTGACTCATGAATCCCCTCATCCATCTTAGCAGAATCCAGGAATAAAGAGAGGATTATCCAGGAAAGATCTGTGAAGGATCCTCTTATCAAATGGAGTAAATCCTCAACACATAGTAGACCCATAAGGTTCGTAAAGAATGCAGTACCAGAGGGTAGTGAAAAATGGCAGTCTGATAGAGTCCTCCCACCACACTGCTCCCAGGGAAGGAGGTGAAAAACGCCAGTGGTTACATGCGAGCACGGACCGCTCACTCTGAAAACAGCATTGTGAATTACAGAGAAACAACGCGGAACGCCCAGCCCAAGAAAACAGGTACAAAATTTTCACAAAGATCGGAGGGTGCACAGAGCACAATAGAGCCCAGAGCACAGGAAGGACATGCTCACCAGGTCCGCGCAGCGTGACCTGCCCCCCAAGTGGTTATGCACCTCCCCATCCACTCAGTCAGGGACAAGCCCAGAGGTGGGGCAAAGTGGTTGCACAAGGCAACGGATCCTGTGGATGATAAAGTAATTGCGAGAGCCAAACACAACTCTCAGCTGCAATATACAGAGACCGTGCAGGGATAGGGATCACACTGGGGGAAGATACAGCTTCCCGGGACAGTGCGCGGGAATCCGCAGGCCGGCACTGCGCCACTAGAAGTCAGCAGTACTGGGCCCAGGAGTTTAACAGAGAGCGGGACATGCCCTTAGAGGTTGCTAGCAACTGCTGCCGCCACGGCCAGTGGAGAAAAGCTGCACTCCTGGCACGATCGGAGCGCGGCTGCGGCGCCAAGCTGGTGGCGGCAGCCATCTTTAAAGCCACCCGCCTGGAGCTGTGAACCACGTCTCTAGCTCTGCCCCGCCCCGGCCCAGGGCTCTTCCGCTGGGCCGAGACAGGCTTTGCCTTTGGTGGCCAGGGATAGCTGATCCATGGGTTCCAGGTGGGACGAGATCCCGGAACTGTAGCGGCAAGACCTTTGTGTATTGGAAACAGCTTGCAGCTCGTCCATCTGGTCCTGTTATCCCAGCTTTGGCCTCCGACAAGTCTGCTACGAGCTGGTCCTAGTGCCCGCCCTTCAGGTCCCAGCCCTCCTGTACCCCAGAGATCGCTCATTTTGAAGGTTGCTGACTATAGTGACTCATTTGGTATAACTGCTGGTTCTCATGACAACCAAATACCTCAAGAGCCACAGGCTGAACCAGAGCAGCTCCCCATAATCCTACCCACTTCAATAGGGAATTTCATGCCATCCAAGAGCGCCTCCAGTGGCCACTACTCCCCCCTCCCCACGGGAACATCCCCCCGGTGGAGACTACTGGGGATAGAGACGGCCACCCGCCTCGCCTTGGGGTCTAGTAGTGGAAAAGGGGTGCACAATTGGAGATCCCCCATCAACCAGTATCACAAGGAGACACACATCAGAAGGGCAGACACACGTGGCTAGATAAGCAACCTTTGAGCTGTGTAGAATTTTCCCAATTCAGCTCTCACACTGCAGCCAAAAGAAATTGTGTTTCTACCTGCACCTCAGGAGGAGCAGGGTCAAAGTAACCCCTAGGAGCTACAAGGCCCCTCCCAAAGCACGGGGCTTTTGCATACCCCAACTGGGGAATCAGAGTCTGCCACGGACATAACAGAATACCTAGCTAATAGGGAGCTGTGGACTCATATCCTCAAGTACAATTCACTAGCTTAGAGCCCAAGCTGGGAGGTCATTCTCACCACACTCCACCAGGAAGAGGAGAAGACAACAGGTCAGAGTTAACTCAAGATCCACCAAACTTGCTAAAATACACCTAAGGCAATACAGGCCACTACTTCTCTCCCTGGCTTTGCCAAGGAATGAAAATTGTGGGCCTGGTGACAGGGCCACAAACTAGCTCTAACACCCCCTCCCTGGGGAAAAGGGGCCACACCCCCCGGCCCGGGGCCGGGTAAAGGGGGGGAAAAGGGGGGGGCCCCACAAGGGAAACCCCCCAAAAACCAAACCAAGGAAAAAAAAAAAAAAAGGGGCCGGGGGGAAACCCCTTGTTAGAAAAAAAACCTTATTGTTTAAAAAACCCCCCAAAATTCCCCACCCTTCCCCCCAAATGAAAGGGGGCCCAAAAGAAATTTTGTTTTACCAAAAAACCCCCTAAAAAATTTAAAGGGAAAAAGAACCCTTTTTAACCCCTTTCCCCTCCCCCTTTTTTTGCACCCCCCAAGGGGTCTTTTTGTTTCCCGGCTCCCCCTTTAAAATTGGGGGGGGCCCCTTTTTTTTTTTTCCTCTTTTTTTTTTTCTTCCACCCTTTTCTTTTTTTTCCCCCCTTTTTTCCCCTTTTGGGCCTTATTTTTTTTTTTTTTTTCCCCCTTTGCTTTTTCCCCTCCTTTTTTTCCCCCTTTTTTTTCCCCCTTTTTTTTTTTTTTTTTTTTTTTGGGGTTGGGGGTTCTCCCCCCCCTTTTTTTTTTTTTTCCCCCGGGCCTTTTTTTTTTTGGGGGGGAAAAATTTTTTTTTTTTTTTTTTAAGTCCCCCCTTACCCCCCCCGCCATTTTTTTTTCCCCCTTGGTCCCCCCTTTTTTCCCCTTTTTTTATTTTCCCTTTTTCCCCCTTTTTCCCCCCCACCACAAAGAACCCAAAAAAAAAAAAAAATAAAAAAAAAAATTCCCAAAGAAATAAAAATTTTTGGGAAAAAAAAATAAAACCAAAAAATGAAAAAAACTTTAAAGTTTTTCAAAACACGGGGGAAACCCCCTTTAAAAAAGGGGCTGGACCAAAAAAGGGGGAAAAGTTTTTTCAAGCTAAAGACAACTCCTATGCGCTAAATAAACCCGCCGAAGAGAAAAAACCCCCAAAAACAGGGGAAAAAAAAAGCCCCCCAAAAAATTTGTGGGTTTAAAAAAAAGAGGCCAAAAAAAAGGATCTAGGTACCCGGGGGGGAAGGGAAAAAAATTCCCGTGGGGTGGAAATTTTTTTGGGGAAGGGAAAATGGGGGAAAAATTTTTTTCCAGGGTTTTTTCCCCCAAAAAATCTTGATATCCAAACAAAGAAAAAACCGGACTCCTGGAGCCTCAAGGTGAAACCCCTTTCCCCCCCGCCACATAATTAATTAACTGCCCAAAAAAAAACCCCAAAAAAATACACTCCTAAAAAGCTTAAGACAAAAAAGAGCAGTCCAAAAAAGGGGGAAAACCGCTTTTTAACTGCAGTTTTCCCCCTTTTTTAAAACCCTTTAAAACCCCCCAGAAGGAATGGGGAGAACCCATCCCTTCTCCAAAAAAAAAAAAAGGCCCCCCCAAAAATTCTGTTCCCCCAAACAAATTTTTCTTAAAAAAAAGGGAAAAAATAAAGACGTTTCCAGATAAGCAATCACTGAAATTTTTTTAAAAAAATCCAAACAGCCCCCCCAGAAGTGCTTGACCTCATTTACCCTAAACAGAGCAACAGACACCCCCCTATTTTAAAACTATCCAAAGCTAAACCCCAGAAACCAGTTCCACATTGATGCAAAGGTAAAACAAAAGGACCTACCCAATAAAATAATCAAAATTTTACCACAAATATCAATTCCTCAATAAATGAAATGGCCTTGACGGCCCATTGAAAGCCTAGGCTGGCTGAATGGTTAAAAAATACAACCAAGTATCGTTGCCCTTCAGGAACCACCTTCCAACACAAAGATGCTTCACCTCAATGGAAAGGAGAATACAAATTTTCCAGGCAATGGAAACCAAAAAATCCGGGGGTAGCCATCCTTAATTTCAGATGATATAAACTTTAAAGCATCAAAAGTAAAGAAGACAAAAATGGACCCTATATAGTGGTTGAAGGGAAAAATCTTACCACGAGGATTTAACAATCCAAACTTTATGCACCCAACACAGGAGCGCCCGGTACATAAAGCAATACTTCTAGACTAACAACATTAAACAGCAATGCCAAAGTACAGGGGACTTCAAACCCACTGGAGGAACTGGACAGACCTCCAAACAAAAAATAAATGAGAAATAAAAGACCTAAACAGACTCTAGAACATTTGGGCCTAACAGATATCTACGAAACTCTCCACCAAATAATCTGAATATATTCTTCTCATCCACCATGGAAACCTTTCAAAATTGACCACCTCCTAGGGCCAAAACAGATCTAAACAAATTCAAAAAAAAAAATCATACCAGGTATCTTTTCAGACAACAGTGGACTAAAATTAGAATCAATTCCAACGGAAACTCACATCTTCCTCCAAAAACTGGAACTAAACAATCTGTTGCTGAAAGAGTATTGGGTCAGGAGGAATTCAATGGAAATCAAAGTTTTCGAATAAACAATAATGGGGACACAAGTTATCAAATCTGGGATACAGCAAAAGCATCTGAGAGGAAAACTTTATCGCCTTTTAAATGCCCCATCCAAAAGACAGAAAGGTTACAAAACATTAACTAATGATCATCTTAAGGAATGGAAAAGGAAAGAAAGCAATCCTAACCAGCAAAAAAAAGAAATTACCAAATCAAGCAGAATTAAATGAAATCGAGAACAAAAGAACCAATACAAATTAATAAAACCAAAGTTGGTTCTTTGAAAAGAAAACAAAATAGACAACCACTTGCCAGGTTGACCAGAAAAAAAGGAAGGACTCCAATAGCCAATTAGAAATGCAAAAGGAGAAGGCACAACTGTCCATGGAATACAAAACATCATCTTTGAATACTACAAAAATCTCTATGCCCACAAACACGAAAACGTGGAGGAAATAGACAAATTCTTAGAAACACACTACCTCCCAAGGCTCAACCAGCAAGAAACAGAATTTCTGAACAGATCAATATCAAGCACGGAAATTGAAGCAGTAATAAAAAATCTACCCACAAAAAAAAGTCCTGGACCAGATGGGTCCACACCTGAATTCTACCAAGCCTACAAAAAAGAACTGGTGCCTATACTGCAGAAATTATTTGAAAATATCCAGAAGGACGGAATCCTCCCAAACTCATTCTATGAAGTCAATATCACCTTGATACCAAAGCCAGGAAAGGACACAACAAAAAAAGAAAACTACAGACCAATATCCCTTATGAATATAGATGCAAAAATTCTCAGTAAAATCCTTGCAAACCAAATTCAAATGTACATCAAAAAAATAATTCATCACGATCAGGTGGGCTGTATTCCCGAGATGCAGGGATGGTTCAACATATGCAAATCTATAAATGTAATTCACCATATAAATAAAAGCAAGAACAAAGATTATATGATCCTTTCATGCTTTTGACAAAATCCAGCATCCTTTTATGATAAGAACTCTTAACAATATAGGCATAGATGGCTCATTCCTATAAACTATTAAAGCCATATACGATAAACCCACAGCCAATATCATACTGAATGGGGAAAAATTGAAAGCATTCCCCCTTAAAACTGGCACCAGATAAGGGTGCCCACTATCTCCACTTCTTTTCAACATAGTGCTGGAAATCCTGGCCACAGCAATTACACAAGACAGAGGAATCAGGGGCGTCCAGATGGGGGCAGAAGAGGTCAAACTTTCACTATTCGCAGACGATATGATATTATACATAGAAAACCCCAAAGATTCGACCAAGAGATTACTGGAATTGATAAATGAATTCAGCAAAGTCTCAGGATACAAAATTAATACACACAAATCCATAGCCTTCATATATGCTAATAACAATCAAGCCGAGAAACAAATTAAAGATGCTATACCTTTCACAATAGCACCAAAGAAAATTAAATATTTAGGAACATATCTAACTAAGGAGGTCAAAGACCTATAGAGAGAGAATTACAAAACACTGAGAAGAGAAATTGCAGAGGATGTAAATAGATGGAAAGCCCTACCATGCTCTTGGATAGGCAGAGTCAACATAGTAAAAATGGCTTTGCTACCTAAATTAATTTACAGAATCAATGCAATCCCTATCAAAATTCCAACATCATTTTTTGCCGATCTAGAAAAAATAATTCTGCGCTTCATGTGGAACCAGAGAAGACCCTGTCTAGCCAAAGCAATCTTAAGCAAAAAGAACAAATTGGGAGGCATCTATCTACCAGACTTCAAACTATACTACCAAGGCTATAGTAACCAAAACTGCATGGTATTGGCACAAAAACGAGACGTAGACCAATGGAACAGGACTGAGAACCCAAATATAAAACCAACCTCATACAGTCACCTGATCTTTGACAAATTCCACAAAAACGTACACTGGGGAAAAGATTCCCTATTCAACAATGGTGCTGGGAAACTGGATGGCCATGTAGAAGACTGAACTGGACCCACACCTCTCACCTCTCACAAAAATCAACTCACAATGGATAACAGATCTAAACCTAAGACATGAAACCATAAGAATTCTCAAAGAAAACATTGGAAAAACTCTTATGGACATTGGCCTAGGCAAAGAATTTATGAAGACGACCCCCAAAGCAATCACAGCAGTAACCAAAATAAATACATGGGACCTGATCAAATTAAAAAGCTTCTGCACAGCCAAGGAAACTATCACTAGAGTGAACAGACAACCTACAGAATGGGAGAAAATATTTGCATGCTACACCTCTGATAAAGGGCTGATAACCAGAATCTATACAGAACTTAGGAAAATCAACAAGAAAAAATCAAAACCCTATTAAAAAATGGGCAAGGACATGAACAGAAACTTTTTCCAAAGAAGACAGAATAATGGCCAGCAAACACATAAAAAATTGCTCAACGTCTCTAATCATCAGGGAAATGCAAATCAAAACCACAATGAGGTATCACTTAACTCCAGTGAGATTGGCTCGTATCAAAAAATCCCCAAACAACAAATGTTGGCGGGGATGTGGACAGATAGGAACACTCATACACTGCTGGTGGGACTGCAAATTAGTACAACCTCTATGGAAAGTATATGGAGATACCTCAAAGAATTAAAAGTAGAATTACCATTTGACCCAGCAATCCCACTACTGGGTATTTACCCAAAGGAAAAAAAGACATTTTATAATAAAGACATCTGCTCACGAATGTTCATAGCAGCACAATTCACAATTGCAAAGATGTGGAAACAACCCAGGTGCCCATCAATACACGAGTGGATTAATAAAATGTGGTATATGTATACCATGGAGTATTACTCAGCAATAAGGAACAACAGTGAATTAACACATCTGGTATTATCCTGGTTGGAGCTAGAACCCATTCTTCGAAGCGAAGTGTCAGAGGAATGGAAAAACAAGCATCACTGGTACTCACCATCAAATTGGTACTAACTGATGAACACTTACATCACACAGGACAATAACATTCATCAGAGGGCGGGCGGGCTGGAGGGGGGTGGAAGGGATGGGAAAAACTCTCACTGAATGGACGCAGGGAGCACAGTTTGGGGGATGACCACGATGGTGGCTCTGACACGGGCAGAGCAGGGGCAATGTGTATGGGCAAAGTGTTGTACCCACATGATATTCTGAAATAAAAAAATAATAATAATAAGTAAAAAAAAAAAAAAAAAGGATGCAGTACCAGAAGAAACACTGCCAACTTGAAAGGGACAGAGAGAAGATGAAATAAAGGAAGGCTCTCGGGTTCCCAAAATTCTACAGGTAGGAAATAGGTTGATAAAAGTATTCTGCTGCAAACATGTGCTACTACACTTCAAAAAAAAAATGGAAGGATGACTCTCAGGACAAAGCCTGGGACTTAAAGGGTGAAGCTTCAGACACAGAGGGCAGAGCCTCCAGCCACAGCGGAATATTTCCAGGCCTTGAAACCTAAAGGAGTTTACCCGGTTGGATTTTAAGATTGCTTAGAGCTGGTCACTCCTTTCTTCCTTTCATTTTCTCCCATTTGGAGTGGGAATGTATATAACTATTACCTTATGCCTCTGTCACCACTACAATCAGGAAGGAGGTAATGTTTTTTCCTAGTTCACAGGTCCACTGATGAAGAAAATATTTGCCTCAGGGAGGATCATACCCTGAATCTCTCTGATACCTGATTTAGATAATTTACAGGAGGGATTTTGGACTTGAGTTGGTATGTTGAGACTTTCAGGGATACTGGGATGAGCTGAATATATTTTGCATGTAGGATGAACATGAATTTTGGGGAGTTAGAGGGTAGTCTGTGGTAAGCTAAATATTGGCCTCCAAAGATACCCATGTCCTTGCTTGTGGAACCTCTGAATGTTACCTTATATGGCAAAAGGGACTTTGCAGATATGATTAAGGATCTTGAATTGGGGAGATTATCCTGGTAGGCCCTAAATATAATAATATGTCCTTATTAAGAGGGAAGGAGAAGATTTCACATAGACGGAGGAGGCAATGTGATAACTTGAAGCAAGATGCTATGTTTCTGGCTTGGATGATGAAGGAATGGGAGCTCTGGAAGCTCCAGGGGAGAGTCCACTGCCTTGCCAAGGAATAAAGAATACAGCTCAAGAAGCTAGAAAAGGCAAGGCAATGGATTCTCCCCTAGAGCTTCCAGAGAGAGAATAGCCCTGCTGACACCTTGATTTTGACCCACTAAAACTGATTTTGGACTTCTGACCTCTAGGACTATAAAAGAATAAATGCATGTTGTTTTAAGCCACAAAGTTTGTGGTAATTTGTTACAGCAGCCATAATAAAACAGTATAGGAACCTTTAGAGATTATCTAGTCCAGTGATTTTTCAACAGTCCTCAAAACTCCTTCTTCCAGCTTTGTTTCAACTCAAGCTGCCTAGCTTTGATCTCTCTTATTCACGGCCTTCTAGAAATATTTCACTTTTTGAAAAATTACTCTATAGGATTAAACAATAAAGTCACTGATTTAGTCCAATATACAATTTTATAGATGAAGAAAACCCCAGAAAAGTGAACTGATTTTCCCTTACTCACTCAACCAGAGAAGACAAAAAAATAAAACACAGCTTCTTACTCCCAATTAGAGCTTTTATGCCACACTGCTCTAGAATTGGAAATGTAGATTAGAGAGAAACTGTTGAGGAATAAATGAAATAATATATGTAGAGAGCTTGAAAGAGTGCCTGGCACATATGTACTCATAAATATTAGTTATAATATAATATTTATATGTATATGCACAGAATATCTCTAGAAGTATACACAAAAACCTGTTAATTGTTTCCTCTGGGTAGGAGAAATGATACACAGGGATGGGAAAGAAACTTAACTTTTCATTGTATGTCATTTGTAACTATATGCATGTTCTATCTATCCATCCATCCATCCATCCATCCATTCATCCATCCACCCCTAAAGGGTGAGCAGGATTAAATGGAGTTATCTTTCCTAATTTAGGATCACGATTCCTATTTCCTCCATGTGGAAGCACAACATAACCAACTCAAAATCCCTAAGAAATCAAGCATGTCATATTTTAATTATAAAGTATAAAGCAAAGTTTCATTTCAGCCTAATGTCTATCTACCAACTACTCAGTCACCTCCACAGGGATCTTTTCAGAGTACATTTGTCTCTAAGATAATCTGGCTTCCAAAATTAAGCTTTTTAAAAATTGTATCAAGCAAATCTGATTAGAAAATATGATTAGGCAAGGTTCACTGCCTGTTTGTTAAATACACAACTTTCACCTGCCGTGGTCTCTTTCCTGAGACTATCTAGTCATAGGTTAGAACACTTGAATGATCCATTCCCCAGCTTTTCTCTGTGCCCCACTTCCATCCAAAGTAAAAGTATCACTCTGTTCACCTAGCTGTGTCACCCATCTGGAATCCAGCCCCTAGGGAACTCAATTAGGAGGTTACCCTGGGACTAAAGGAACTCAAATCCCATCTGTTATTTTTCTTGGGCTAAGTAAATTATACTCAGCTCCTTCCATCTCCTGAAATGGTGAAGACTTTTTTTTCACCCAGTTAGGATATCTCATAAGTGAATTTCTATTTTCCCCTGTCCATTCTAAATAAGTCCAAATCCAAATCTAATTTTTTTCCTAATTTCCTAGACTGCTGTTTGTCTGCTGAAGTTGGCCTGAGAATGATGGGATGAACCTCTACAATCTCTAAAAACAAGCCCAGGTCCTTGTGGACCTAGAACATTTGTCATTTGTGATGCCAACTGAGCTGATAATCATAACCTGGCAGTTAGAGGCCCAGACTAGAAGTGGGAAAAAGCATGGTGGCTGTCCCACCCTTGAATACCCATGCCACTTCACCCCAAGAAGAAAGGAGTATTCTAAGCTTAGAGATGTGAAAATAGAAGATTCATTCAGCTATAGAACAGGACCAGGGATGAACTTGATACAAGTCAGTCATGGATCTAATTGCTTGGGTTTGGTGTCATTATTAGAGACTCCAAGCCTGACCCCTAGAATCACTTGAAAGAGAAATTCCATGGAGGCTGAGACCTGTCCTCAGCTGAATGCTTGTTAGCAGACAATATCAGCTTTCACCCAGTCCCAAGTTTGCCTACTGCTTCAAACCATACACCAAAACAAGAGGCAGGGACTCTTACCATTGTTGTATCCTTTAAAATTATAGGGAAATTTGGTACTGGAAATGGGGTCTATGTCTTCTCTTGATCTGTGATTCAGTGAATTTCTGACTTCCAGAAGCCCCTATACTCATACTCTGGATAATCCCCCAAAGAATTTTCATAGCCCTCAAGAAAATTATTTTTCACTGGAGAACTGGAGAAAATAATGCTAGTACCTGATACCCTAATGCCTGCTCAAGCCAGCATATTAAAGAATGATCAGCCAGTGGAGGGAAAACTGAGGGCCCACTGGATTCTCAAGCTAGTTAGGGGATGAAGGCGCAGAACCTGGCTTCAGCAGCAGAACAGAAGGAACTGAGGTTTTCTTGCAGCTCAGAAGTTTATTAATGAAGGGGGTTGGGCCAGTTGGTATTTACATGCTTGACCCCTGCAGCCCTGTGTCCTGGATGTAGTGAGGCTGTAGTGTGGCTGCTCTGCTGGCCACAGGTGATATCATCCCAGGAACATGCTGAGCCCTCTCTCCTGGGTCCCTGTTGCCATAGGTGGGGTCCAGCACTATCAGATAGGCTCCACTTCTGTTTCTTGTGCTTCAGCTGGAGGAATGATATTTTTTAGGATCTCAGCATAGTATGGGCTAAATACCTGCTGATTGTGACGCATCAGATTGACAAACTTCCAGCCCAGTTCTGCCAACTCTCCTTCGATGACAATAAGGCCTCCAGGGAAGTGGAGCAGAGACTCCTGCATCCCACGAACCAAACAGCATTTGAGAAACAAACGGATCCGCTGATCTGTGAGCAGGGAGAAACAATGAAAAGGGGAACAAAAAAGTTTCAGAAGAAATTCACAATGCCCTTGCACTATCTGCTCACCAAAGTTTTCAGTTACCTGAGTTATTCACCGACCTACCCACACATTTGAGTAAACCGAATAAATGAGATTTTTGTCTTTTTTTTTTTGGAGGAGGGAATGCCAACAAACTCCCAAAGATAATGAATGATCAAAAGATGGTGAGCTAGTAAAATTCTATAAGATTACTTTACGTAGCTCTACATGAGACCCTAGTGTGCATTTAACCTAACAAGAGGATCCTAGACCCCACACCTGAAATTCTAAGGACACGTATTGCAGCGAGTGCACCAAGTTCAGGTCCACACACCCAAACCAGACTATGATAAGATGCCAAAGTAAAAAGCAAGCTGGCCAAGTTCACTGCTTCCATTCCGGCATGGAACATGTCCTCCAGCCTAACTCAGCATTAATCCCATGGAGGGGAGTAGAGGCCCATACAGTAGCTTAAAGCATGGGATAGAGAAAGGGTTTCTCCACAGATCTTGGACTAAAGTTAGAGAATGACATGGGATGACTTGGTAGGGTTGATGGGACAGTATCCCACACCTGGGAGTTACAGATCTTGGATGCAGATACACCTTAAAACCATACATTCACTCTTCAAACTGAAACAGATCTATTTCAACCCTGCACATTATAGATGAGGAAACTAAAGCTAAAGGACTTTCTGAATGATCATGCTTTTCCATTTTTAAATGGTTAGGTAATTCACTTCCAGGATAGGGTTTACCTGCCCACCCTGCACATTCTTTCCACTCTTCTGCACCACTACTATAGGGACTCGTACCAATGATGCTACGAACACAGTTCTCTTTCTTGGCGATGTTCTGGAGTTGGCCCATAAGAGATGCTGAGTTTTCATTGGTTAGAGCAGTGAGGCCCATGTCCTTGAGGCCATGATGGATTTCCTGAGATACCTTTTCACTCACACTCAGCATAGCCTCTTCAGGCCTAGATAATGAAGAACAGAAATCAGAGTGGCCCTGGCACAGGGACAAAACCCAGAGGACCCCATACCAGAAGCCAGGCCCACTCATGGGAGAATTCCACCCTCCCCTATCGCCAGTAGACAGCAGGAGCAACTGGGCAGGTGAAATACTTTCACTGCTACCCTCAAGTACCAACTAATCCATATATATAGTACCACACGCTACTTCAAAGAAAACAAGATAAATTGGGCAAGGGTTCAGTTCCATCCTTGGATCTACTCAGCATTCTTCAGCCCCATAAACTTTATTTAAATATTGTTTAGATATTGTCTTGGATTTTTCATGGTTTTTTTCCTACTTTACCAATTAAGTTGCAATTAAGAGACTTAGACTTCTAATTCCTGTTTTTCTTTTGGTATAGTATCCCTTCATGCAGCAAATCATCAGTCAATATTACTGACTGACTAACTGATCAACTTCTGGATATACATAGCACAAATCCACTGTCACCTAATCACGTATATAATTACTCATTTTTAGCAAATACAATAATGAATATTTGTAGCAAACTAGCCTCCACACTCTCACTCTTATTTGGAAATAAGTTTTATTTTTCCCCATCCCAAGCCCCAATACAACTTATCAAAGACACCAACAATCCTTGGAGATGGTTCCCGAGGTCCTCTGTGTGGTTTGTGATGAAGAATAAACAATAATATATTATTTGCCTATGTCCCAAATACCACATATTTTCCACTCTAAGAAAGATCTGTGAATCTTACCTGGAGTTAAATTCCTCAGTCAGAGCCTTGGTTATGCATTTCAGTTTATCCACAAATTCAGGTGAGCTGAATAAAACTTTACCACAGAAACTTCTGGCCACTAGCAAGACTGAGGCCAGGATGGTCAACTGGTGCAAATGGAACTCCATTTCCTGGAGCCGTATTCTGTCCATCAGCAGAGTCTGGTGAGGCAAGGAAGAACAGGCTGTCATGAGAGGAGGGTTCTAATGGTGGCGCTGAATATAAAACAACAAGGCAATGCCCCAACACAGTTTCCTACCTCAGGGAATTCTTCATTTTCAGGGTCCCAGAGGAGGAGATTCAGGTAGCCCTGGTACAGCACCATTGTGGGACTGGGGAGATCTGAGTTGTCAGCTGCCCAGTTTGGAAATGAACAGGCCATGCTGGAGGAGGAGCTGGGCAACTCAGGAGAACTCGGATACGGTGTAACGAGGTCTGTGGCTGCTTTTGTTAGCCATTTTGTGGTGTAATCGAGGAGATCTATGATAGAGAAGGGAATATATATCTTCAGACTCCAAGGCTTGAAGATACACTCTTGGTCAATAAACAAGTGATTTTTTAGGTCTTTATGTCTTAGAAAAATGCTCTTTCTCCCTATCACCCCCTTGCCCAAGGAAGAAACTCCCTATTCAAAAAACAGAAAATATTCTCTACCACTGTAAGATGGCAGACCCAAGGTCAAATATCCCCTCTCCCGCCCTTAAATGTTAAACATACTGGGCTGCTTGTCAAGGAGTTCCTGGAATTTAGCTCTTTCATACTGGATGGAATGTTCCTGCAGGTAGGGTCGAAGGCTCTGGATGGTATAGTTCACCATGTCCATTTTCATTAGGCCCAGAACATGGAAGATGCCCCTGTCATAGGGAGAAATATAATATTTACACCATGAAAGGAAATCTAGTGTGGAGGGGTGGAATTCAAGCAATAAGTCATAAAATCACAGCATTTTAGAGTTAGAAGGGGCCTTAAAAACAATGGTCCTGCTTCAACTTACAAATAAAAATGCTGTGGCCAGTGACCCAAGGCCACAGAATAAGTTGGTGGCAGAGCTAAGGACACATACATCTCTTGACCTTTTAACTACCAGTCTAGAGCTTTTTCCACTGCAGTCATTCTGTCACCTGGAAAAAGGATAGTCAGTGGAAGGAAACTCACCAAAGTGCTGTCTGTGGGTAGTTGGAATGTGGGTGATTGAACTTAACTCATTGGACAAATCATTTTACTTTTCTGGGTCTTGGTTCTTCAAGCTGTGAAACAAGGGTAATCCTCATTCCTGCCCCCTCACAAGGTTTGAGTTGGGACAAACAGGAAAAAATCTGGGAAAGGGCTGATTGAAATTTGTAGAAGAAAGAATTACTGTGCATTAGTGTCTTAACAGTATCATGTCACAAGGGGAGCCCAAATGATCTAAAGATCATCAAAGGAACCCAGGGAGATTGTCCTTTGAAAATAAAAGCCAATAGTCCAGTGACATGCTTTGGATGTTTGTCCCCTCCAAATCTCATGTTGAAATATGATCCCCAGTGTTGGAGGTGGGGCCTGGTGGGAGATGTTTGGGTCATGGGGGGAAGATCCCTCATGAATCCCCTCCCTGCGATAATGAGTAAGTTCTTGCTTTATTAGTTCACACGAGAGCTGGTTGTTTAAAAGAACTTGGCACCACCTCTTCCCTCTCTTTTACTTCTTCTCTCGCCATGTGACATGTCTGCTCCCCCTTCGCCTTTGCTTTGATTGGAAGCTCCCTAAATCCCTCACCAGAAGCAGATGTTGATGCCATGCCTCTTGTATAGTCTGTAGAACTGTGAGCCAAATAAAAATTACCCAGCCTCACGTATTTTCCTTATAGCAACACAAATGGAATAACACATCCAGAAAGGAGAAAAGAGGTGTTAGTCAGGTCTTCAGTACAAAAGAGCTAGACAAGACAGGGGCTATATCACAATATCTGGCTCAGAGTTTTCTGGCATGGTGTCTAAGTCAGATTTTTGGGACCACGTCTAGTCTAGACTCTCACCTCAGTAACTGCACTGGATCTGTTATGCTCTCTAGTTTCTTTACTGCTTCATCTCGAACAGGTGCACATAGCAGGGTCATCAAGTTAAGAATGTAGTTAGAGAGATGAGGGACATCCAGGGCCCCATGTTCTGCTTCTTGCTTGAGGAGATCCATGTCCAGAGCTTCTTCAATCTCATTTTTTAGACGGTTCTGGCGTGGTAATAGCAGTGACAGCAATATCTGCCCCAAAAAGGAAATCAAAGGAGCTAAATTCTGTTTAGAACCCTGAACTTTCTCCAATGAACAACCCTCTTAGGCCAAAAGCACCCCAGACTATGCCTTCTGGGGGTCAGAAAACTAGGTCTCTAGGTTTCTTAGAGAGTATTATTTTTCTCTGTTTAGGGGACAATCACAATTCAAGGCTGCACTGGAATCAGTTACAGCAGTGGTCATTATTATTTTCTAGGTAGAATGAGATAAAGATATGAATAAAAATCAGAGTGTGATAAAAAGAAGTGTAGGATATAAGAAATATAAAATACACACCACCACAAGGTGATGAACCATTCTTAATAAAGGATAAGGACATTTTTAGATTGTTCTACTCCAAAGAGCAAGGATGAAATAAGCAAAGGAACCTTTAAGGATCACTTTAAATAGCCTTTTGACTCAAAAGTGTAAGTTCCTTGTGGGTAAGGAATCTCTTAGTCAATCTCTGTGCTCCTGAAACACACAAACCATAGTGGGGGTTCAGTGAATATTTGTTTAATTGAATGATATATTGTGTTGTTATAGCAATATCCCAACTGTCAAGCTTTCTCATACAAATAAAATAGAACCTTCTCCATACTATCTATTTAAGCAGTAGATCATGTTCAAAAAGTATGCTACTTAAGATATTAGTAGCCATCGACAATCCAAGGGTCTGAGATGCCCAGGAACCTCCCATCCACAAATGGAAGGTTGGTTACTCACCTCCTTAACTTCTTTTAAAAGTCCAAGAGCACAAGTGAAGTTGGGAGGAGTACTCAATAGTTGTTCTTTTAGATGGTCCCAAAAAGCATTGTACATTGTCTCCATGAACCTGCCTTCCAGACTATAAGAAGGTTAAATGAGCAAATTGTTCTTTACCTGGAGAATTGATATAGGATCATAATTTCCCAGACAGCATTTAAAATTATGAAAGACCATTAAATCAACAGGCCAGGAGGAGCTATGTTTAGACTTGAGAAGGGTTGAATAAACTGAAGTTAGTCTCAGACACAAAAGCATCCTTTCAGAAGGGCACCTTATGGTTTCAGAGAAGCTCTTTTCCTGCAGTAGGAAGAACCATAAACTGGGGGTTGAGACCCTGAGTTCTAACCCTGGGTCTGTATCTAGCCTGGATGTGTGACTTAGTTCCCATTTCTACAGACTTAAAACTTTGAACTAGATGATCTTTTTCCTTCAGGCCTGAAATCTACTTTAAATTCAGCAAGCCCCAAACTGAACTCAATATCCTCCCCCTTCAAACCTGTTCCTCATGTGTTTTTGGTCCTGTAAACCAGAAATCTAAGGCTTTTACCCCTTAAATACAACAATAATGCATGTTTTTGTTTAAAAATACAAATGATACAAAAACAAATGAAATAAAAAGTCAAAGTTCCTCCCCCAACACACCAATATAACTTGTGAGAGGTCATCAACTATTATCTATCTGGTCTGCACTGGAGTCCTTTTAATTCCTTTACCCTCATCTATTTTATATACTTGATCACTAAATTCCAGAGATTCTGCTTCCTAAATATCTCAGGAATCCATCCTTACTTACCATCATCTCCTACCTGGACTATGGCAATAGTTTATTAAATGGCCACCCTGCCCGCACAAAGTCTTACCCCAACAATGCCACATATTCTTGATAAAATCAATGAGTTTTCTAAGATACAAATCTGATCATGATGGCATGCTCATTTAAAATCCTTGAGGAGCTCCCTATCACCAGCAGGACACCCGGCCTCTAAGACCTTTCATGATTCTGTTCTGCTACCTCTACTACCTTACTTACCTCCTCTTCCTCCTCCTAACACCATGTGCTCCAACAATAGCAATCTACTTATAACGAATATATAATTGCCTTCCACCACTCTATGGCTCTGAAATGACATTTCCTCTTCCAGGACAGTCCTTTCCCCAAAAAACCACCTGAAAAGTACCTGAAAAGACTCAATTCAAGGGTTGTCTTACCAGGAAAGTCTTCCCTGATCTTCCCCAGGCAGAAGAGTAACATAGAACTCCATACACCAGAATAGAGGAAAAACTGGTGGTCTGGTAGAGGCCTCCTACCTCACCGCTCCCAGGGAAGAAGGTGAAGAGCATGGAGGGCTGCCTGCATGCGGATCGCTCACTCCGAAAACAGCATTGTGAATTTTCAGAGAAGCAGTGTGGGACATTCAGCGCAAGAAAAAAAGTGACGGGGAGATACATTCACAAAGATTGGAGAACGAGGGGAACACAATAGAGAACAGAGTGTGGGAAGGATGCACTCTCCAAGTCAGCACAGTGCAATCTGACCTGCAGGTGGACATGCAACATCCCCACAGACTTCCCATCCACTCAGTCAGGGACAACCCTGGAGTCGGTGCAGTCATTGCATGAGACAGCAGGCCCTGTGGAAAGGAAGCAATTGTGGGAACCATACTGAACTCTCAGGTGCACTGCGCCAGGATTGCACCGGGCTGGGGAGGGACTGGGCTGAGATACAGCCTTCTGGGACAGTACACTGGAATTTGGAGATGGGCACCTGACCCCTGGAAGTCAGCAGGACCAGGGCACAGGAGTTTAACGGGGAGTAACGGGCTACGCCCTTGGTGACTGCCGGCAGTTGCTTCCGCAGGACCCAGGTGGGTTGAGAAGAAACCACATTCACAGCGTGGCTGACCTGAACCAGTGGGACCCTGGTGTGCACCCGCTATACAGGGCCGGTTGGCAGCCGGCAGCCATCTTTAAGGTCCCCCACCTTGAGCTGACTGTTAGCTAGGTCTCTAGCTTCACCCCACCCCCAGCCCAGGGGCTCTCCTGCCTGGGCATGACAGGCTATGCCCTTGGAGGCCACAGACAGCTGCCTCCAGGTGGGATGAGGAGAGCCGCGTTGCCTGCATGGCTGACCTGCATTGGCAGGACCCTGGAGTATCAAAAACAGTTTGCAGCCCGTCCATCCGGTCCCGCCTGTCTGGCACTGGACGTCTCCTACGTGATTGAACCTAGTTCCTGCTCTCCAGGTCCCCCTCCCCCCCTCCCCTGAAGAACAGCAATATTGAAGGTTGCTGTGCCATAGTGACTCATTTTGATAAGTACTGGTTCCCATGGCAACTGAAAGCCTCAGGTGCCACAGGCTGAATCAGAGCAGCTGCCCCCACCCCTACTCACTTTAAAGGGAGTTCTGCTTAATCCAAGAGTTCCTTCAGCTGCCACTATTTCATTAGTGGGAGCATCCCCCTGCAATAGACTTCTGGGGATAGAGAGGTCCACCCGCCTCGCCTTGGGGTCTAGTGGTGGAAAAGGGGTGCACAATTGGAGATCCCCCTATCAGCCAGCGACATGTGAAGATGCACACCAGCAGGCCAGACACAAAAACTGTGGGGAACCTCAAGAGCCCATCTTGGGTGGAGAGGAAACACAAGTGGTCCAATCGGAGGGGAAAGTGCCTGACCTTGTGGACAGGGAAGAAAAAACCTGCCTAGAGACCTCAGCAATTGCACCAGTTGGTGCCTCCCATCAGGAGCAGCCCTCCAGGCTCAGAGAAATAGTTCTGAACTCCATAACAGCGCCCCCGCCCCCAGCAGCTGGATAAGCAACCTCTGAGCAACACAGATGCTCACTCATCCTACCTCTCGCACTGCAGCTGTAAGCTATCTTGCTCCTCCCCACACATCAGGAGGAACAGGGTCAAAGTAACCCCTGGGAGCTATAAGGCCCCTCCCAAAGCTTGGGGCTTTCATATACCCCACCAGAGACTACCATGGGCACAACAGATTACCTGGGTAACTGGCTCCCCCACACAAACTACAATCAATGATAGCAGAAACAACCCCATAGCTAAAAATATTGCCTTCCATCTCAAGCTATTAGGGAGCAGTGGATTCATACCCTCAAGTACAATCCACCAGCTTGGAGATTAAGCTGGGGGAACAAACTCACTACACTCCACTGGGAAGAGGTGAAAACAACAGGTCAGAGGTAACCCAAGAGGTCTATCAAACTTGCTAAAATACACCTAAGGCAATACAGGACAAGCACTCCCCTCCCTAGCTCTGTCAGGGAATGATCCTTGAGGACTTGGAGACAAGGCCATAAACTAGCCATAGCACCCCCAGCTCTCGACCAAGAGGCCAGATGAGACAGAATCAGTGAAAGAACACAGGAACCATGAAAAATCAGAGATAAAAGTCACCTCCAAAAGAAATCATTAGCTCCTCAGCAATGGATACCAACTTAAATAAAATGGGTAAAATGACAGAGGAAGAATTTTGAATATGGATTGTAACAAAGCTCAATGAAATACAACAGAAAACAGAAACCCAACACAAAGAAGCCACAAGAACAATGCAAGAAATGAACGAAAAATTCTCTAAAGAAATCTAAGTATTATGGAAAAAACCAAACAGAAATACTGGAAATGAAAGAGGCATTCAAAGATCTACAAAACACAGTGGAAAACCTTAAGAATAGGCTGGACCATGAAGAAAGAATCTCAGAGCTGGAAGATAATTCCTATGTGCTAAACAAATTAGTCAAAGAGAAAGAACACAGAAGCAAGGGACATGAACAAAGCATACAAGAAATGTAGGAGGCCAAACATAAGAGTCATAGGCATCCTTGAGGGCAAAGAAGAAAATACACAAGGGCTGGAAAATCTATTTGAAGAAATGATAGAGGAAAATTTCCATGGCCTAGCCAGAAATCTCGATATCCAGGTACAAGAAGCACACAGGACTCCTGGGAGACTCAATATGAAAAGTCAATCACTATACCACATAGTTATTAGGCTGGCCAAAGTAATCACAAAAGAGGCACTCCTTCAAGCAGTAAGGCAAAAGCAGCAAGTAAACTACAAAGCAAAACCTATCAGACTAATTGCAGATCTCTCAACTGAAACCTTACAAGCCAGAAGGGACTTAGGACCCATACTCAGTCTTCTAAAACAGAATAATGGCCAACCTAGTATTCTTTATCCTGCAAACTAAGCTTCTTATACGAGGGAGATATAAAGACTTTCCCAGACAAGCAATCACTGATGGAATTTGCGAAGACCAGACCTGCCCTGCAGGAAGCACTCAGATCTGCATTATACACTGACCAGCACAATAGACACCCACCAGTGTAAAATCACTCAAAAGCTAAAGTCCAGACTACTGATTCCACAATGGCTCGAGAGATAAAACAAAACAATAAGAGTGCCCAACAGGATGAACAGAAATCCACCCCAAATATCAATTATCTCAATAAACATGAATGGCTTGAATTGCCCATTGAAGAGACATAGGCTGGCTGAACAGATGGAAAGCAATACAAGCCAAGTGTCTGCTGTCTCCAGGAAATGCATCTTACACACAAGGACTCATTCAGACTCAAGGTGAAGGGATGGCAAACAATTGTCCAGGCAAGTGGAAATCAAAAGAATCTGGGTTAGCCATTCTTATATCAGATATCATAAACCTTAAAGCAACAAATGTAAAGAAAGACCAAGATGGATCACTATATAGTGGTGAAGGGAAAAATCCATCAAGAAGACTAAACAATGCAATATTTATTCACCCAACAAAGGACCACCAGATACATAAACAATACTGCTAGATCTAGACAACACGAATAATAGCAATGCTGTAATACCGGGACTTCAACACCACTGACAAAACTGGACCAATCTCCAAGCGGAAAAGAAGAAAAATGGACTTAAGAGAACTTTAGACATTTGGCCTAACAGACATCTAAGAACATTTACCCAAACAACACTGAATAACATTCTTCTCATCAGCTCATGGAACTTTCTCTAAAACTGATCACATCCTAGGCCACAAAACAGATCTCAACAAATTTTTTAAAAATAGAAATTATACCATGTATCTTCCCAGACCACAGTGGAATAAAATTAGAAATCAATTCCAACAGAAACACTCATCTCTACACAAAAACACGGAAACTAAACAATCTATTGATGAATGACTATTGGGTCAAGGAGGAGATTCAGACGGACATCAAAAGATTCTTTGAACTAAATGATAATGGATTCACAAGTTATCACAATCTGTGGGATACAGCAAAAGCAGTCCTGGGAGTAAAACTTATCACCTTAAATGCCCACATCCAAAAGACAGAAAGATCACAAACCAACAAACACAAGGAACTGGAAAAGGAAGAGCAAACCAATCCTAAACCCAGAAGAAGAAAATAAATAATCAAGATCACAGTAGAACTAAGTGAAATCCAGAATAAAAGAACTATCAGAAGACTAATAAAACAAAAACTTGGTTCTTTGAAAAGATAAACAAAATAGACAGGCCTCTTACTAGACTGACCAGAAGCAGAAAGGAAAGAATTCTAATAAGCTCAATTAGAAATGAAAAAGGAGAGGTCACAATTGACATCATGGAAATACAAAACATCACATTTGAATACTATAAAAATATCTATGCCCAAAAACATGAAAACGTGGAGCAATGGACAAACTCTTAGAAACACACCATCTCTCTAGCCTCAATCAGGAAGAAATACAATTCCTGAACAGACCAATATCAAGCACTGAAATTAAAGCAGCAATAAAAAATCTTCCAACAAAATAAAGTCCCAGACCAGATGGGTTCATGCCTGAATTCTACCAAATGTACAAAGAACTGGTACCTATACTGCAGAAATTATTCGACAACATTGGGAAGGATGGAAACCTCCCGAACTCATTCTATGAAGCCAATATCACCTTGATACCAAAGCCAGGAAAGGAAACAACAAAAAAAGAAAACTACAAACCAAAATCCCTTATGAATACAGATGCAAAAACTCTCAATAAAATCCTAGCAAACCAAATTCAACTGCACATCAAAAAAATAATTAATCATAACCAGGTGGGCTTCATCCCTGAGACACAGGGGATGGTTCAACATATGCAAATCTATAAATGTAATTCACCATATAAATAAAAGCAAGAACAAAGACTATATGATTCTCTCAATAGATGCAGAAAAGGCTTTTGACCAAATTCAGCCCCCTTTTAAAATAAGAACTCTTGACAATATAGGCATAGATGGCTCATACCTCAAAATTATTAAAGTGATATACCATAAACCCACAGCCAATATAATACTTAATGGGGAAAAATTGAAAGCATTCCTATTTAAAACTGGAACCAGATAAGGTTGCCCACTATCTTCACTTCTATTCAACATAGTGCTGGAAGTCCTTGCCAGAGCAATCAGACAAGAGAGAGGAATCAGGGGTGTCCAAATGGGGGCAGAAGAGAGCAAACTTTCACTCTTTGCTGATGATATGGTATTATATCTAGAAAACCCCAAAGATTCAAGCAAGAGAATACTGGAATTGATAAATGAATTCAGCAAAGTCTCAGGATACAAAATCGATGCACACAAATCAGTAGCCTTCATATACACCAATAACAGTTGAGCCAAGAAACAAATCAAACATGCAATACCTTTCACAATAGTACCAAAGAAAATTAAATATGTAGGAACATATTTAACTAAGGAGGTGAGAAACCTATATAGGGAGAACTACAAAACACTGAGAAAGGAAATTGCAGAGTATGTAAACAGATGGAAAACCCTACCACGCTCTTGGATCGGTAGAATCAACATTGTTAAAATATCTATACTACCTAAAGTGATTTACAGAATCAATGCAGTCCCTATCAAAATACCAACATCATTTTTTGCTGATCTAGAAAAAATAATTCTACGCTTCATGTGGAACCAGAGAAGACCCCGTCTATCCAAAGCAATCTTAAGCAAAAAGAACAAATTGGGAGGCATCAATCTACCAGACTTCAAACTATACTACAAGGCTATAGTAACCAAAACAGCGTGGTACTGGCACAAGAACAGAGACATAGACCAATGGAACAGGACTGAGAACCCAGATACAAAACCATCCTCATACTGTCATCTGATCTTTGGTAAGGTAGACAAAAACATACCCTGGGAAAAATTATCCTTATTCAATAAATGGTGGTGGGAAAATTGTATAGCCACAAGTAGAAGACTGAAACTAGATCCACACCTCTCACCTCTCACAAAAATCAACTCATGATGGATAACAGACTTAAACCTAAGACGTGAAACCATAAGAATTCTAGAAGAAAACGCTGGAAAAACTCTTACAGACATTGGCCTAGGCAAAGAATTTATGAAGAAGACCCCAAAAGCAATCACAGCAATAACAAAAATAAATACATGGGACCTGATCAAATTAGAAAGCTTCTGCACAGCCAAGGAAACTACCACTAGAGTGAACAGACAATCTATAGAATGGGAGAAAATATTTGCATGCTATACATCTGATAAAGGGATGATAACCAGAACCTATACAGAACTTATGAAAATCAACAAGAAAAAAATCAAACAACCCCATTAAAAAGTGGGCAAAGGACATGAACAGAAACTTTTCAAAAGAAGACAGAATAATGGCCTGCAAACATATAAAAAATTGCTCAACTTCTCTAATCATCAGGGAAAAGCAAGTCAAAACCACAATGAGATATCACTTAACTCCAGTGAGATTGGCTTACATCAAAAAGTCTCAAAACAACAAATGTTGGTGGGGATGTGGACAGATAGGAACACTTATACACTGCTGCTGGGACTGCAAACTAGTACAACCTCTATGGAAAGTAATATGAGATACCTCAAAGAACTAAAAGTAGAACTATCATTTGATCCAGCAATCCTACTACTGGGTATTTACCCAAAGGAAAAAAAGACATTCAATAATAAAGACATCTGCTCACGAATGTTTATAGCAGCACAATTCACAATTGCAAAGATGTGGAAGCAACCCAAGTTCCCATCAATACATGAGTAGATTAATAAAATGTGGTATGTGTATACCATGGAATATTAGTCAGCCATAAAAAACAATGGTGAATTAAATCCTCTGGTATTATCCTGGATGGAGCTAGAGCCCATTCTTTGAAGTGAAGTATCACAAGAATGGAAAAACAAGTACCACTGGTACTCCCCATCAAATTGCTACTAACTGATGAATACTTATGTGCACACATGGAAATAATATTCATCGAGTGTCGGGCACGTGGGAGGGGGGTGGAGGGGATGGATAAACTCACACCTAATGGGTGTGGGGTGCACTATCTGGGGGATGTCCATGATTGTAGCTCTGACTTGGGCAGTGCATAGGCAATATATGTAACCAAAGTGTTTGTGCCCCCATAATATTCTGAAATTTAAATAAAAAAAAACTCCATATACCAGATATGAGAGAACGTATCACTCTGCACAGTAGCTATTTGACTATCTCCCCTTTCAAAAGCTTCATGATGGCAAAGGCAGCATCTTACTCATCTATATGCCCCCAGCATTCATCATTCTGCCTTCCACCTAATAAGTATTCAACAAATGTTTGAATGGATGTCTGACAATGAGATTTCCCCTAAGAACCTATAACTGTAATCAGCATAATTTTATAAACCCAAAAGTAAAAACAATTGTCAATTCTCTATAGATAATGGATAACCCCAAACTCTATTTCAGCTTCTTATCCAGTAACATTTTGCATTACTACACTCAAAGAAGGCTGTTAATAACAAAACAGTGAAATTCAAGCTCTAAATAATATTATCCCCCCTGCTTCATTTATCCACTCCCACCACAACTGCAACCTCAAACCACTTTAGCAAACCTTCAGTCTCCTAGTTTTACTTTTTTCTGTACTCCTACAAGCAGAAAACTAAATCTAACGTGGACTCCAGGGATTATGAAGGCAATGAAGAAGATGCTAGGAGATCTGTGTTTTGGCAAAAACTTCCTTCAAGGAAGCTGTCGTTGGTGTGGGTAGCTGTTGGTAACAGGCAAGAGGAAATGTAAGAAGCATGAAGATCAAGAGAACCACTGACAGAGCAAGGTGCTTTAGTAACAGAATCCCTAAAGTGGCAAAATAACAGAAGCATATAAGGTGGGAAATTAGAAATGCTGTAAAATATAGATTCTAACAAAGAAATTTACCCACTTAACTATTAATACATCATTAGAGGCAGTCAATTCATACTTGCTGAATGACTCTTATTTATGTATTTACAATATCAATATAATTGAGAAAAACTAAAATAAAACCTCATTTTAGAGGAGCATTATTTATCAATGAGGTTCTAATCTTGACTCACAGAATCTTTATTAAGCTGGTTATGAAGGAGAAATGTTCCCCGAAATCTCTTATCTCATGAAGAGTAGGCGATACCACTATTAGAAAAGTAACCTGTTCATCTGTGCCTGTTTAATCTGTAGACAATTAAAAGAGTAACAGCTAGGAGCTACTTCCTCCAAGTCTGTCTAAAAAGATCTGAAAGTCACTCTATGTTTCATTACTAACTGAGATCCCAAAATGAAGATTTTGACAATACAAGCTTAGTATCCCTGATCTGAGATGCTTGGGGTCAGAAGTGTTTTGAATTGCAGATTTTTTCAGATTTTGGAATATTTGCAGTATACTTACAGTATACTCCAATGAGCATTTCCTTTGAGCATCATGTCAGTGCTCAAAAAAGTTTTGGATTTTGGAGCATTTTGGATTTCAGACTTTCAGATTTAGGATGCTCCACCTGTAATTTCATCGTTTTATTCCCTGTTTAAATATAATTTGCAGCTTTGACCTTTTTAAACTACTAATTTCACTGATTACCCTTCTGTTTTATTTGTTGGTACCATTTAAGACATAGTTAAACATTAAATTTCTTAATAAAATGCTTCAAACCTGACCAAAACCCATTTGTGCTTTGTACCTACACCAGGAAGAGTAAAACAGAAAAAACAAAAGAGTCGGTACCTGTTTGGAGGTAAAATACTCTCTTCCATATAGAAATCTTGGTTTACTACGATTTCATGAGCAATGCTCAGCTTGGAAACTTCATTAACTGTTTCTATCAGATCTGTGACAGAAAGGACTTCGGGTCTGCTCTCTGGAAAAAGGCATAGTAGTCATCAGCAGAGAACACAGGTAGTATTTCTATTTTATTCAGAGATTCACTCAACCAAGTAAGGCCCCCAAATTCAGATTCATCAAACAGATTTTACACAGACTCACTCAATCATTTTAATATTTGAGGTTTTCTGAACTCTTTGCCCTTCGACAACACAGAAACTCTCAGAGAAGTCAAGCATGGGAAGAAGTTAATTTTTGAAAAACAGAAAGTGAAACTGATTTCAAAACCTTCTGCTTGAAATGTCAAAACAATAAGTAAAACTCAAAAAACAGTGAATAAGTTGTGGTTTATAAAGTAAACATTTATCTACAGGTTACTGCATTCCCACTATCTTCTTCCTACCTCATAGGCTACACGTAAGATGAGAGCTAAAGTCTCCTTACAGATAACACCATAAATCTTCCTAGATCATTCTAAAGCTGAACCATGCTTCTAAAGCAGTAGTTTCCAGATCTGGGGATTCAACAGACCAATAAAATTTCAAAAAAAAAAGTGATTGACAATGATTTGTCAATTTTTATTTTTCCACACATGGACATGAAGGCAAACAAACAAAAAATCTACCCTACCATGATCAAAACAATCATTTCATAAAAAGAAAGCATATTTTAACATTCCTAAAAGCATAGAGAAAATACAGTCAGTATTAACAGCAGTCCTTTAAATGGAATCTAACTTTATTTTAAAAACTTATTACAACATCTTTATCGCTTTATTTCATTCAATATTGGTAAGAACTATGTCACAGACTAGCATTGGAATTTGGAAACCAATGTTCTGAGTTCATTATACAAACTACTTACAGCAGTGATACACAGTAAGGATATATAGTAATTACAATTATTACTTGGTATATAAAATAAAACCTGAAATTTATTTTCTAACTTACTTTCAATGTGATTTCATAATTTGTTCAGAGAGAACTATTTGTCCCCCCAAAATAATAAAACTTACTTATAAGAATCCTAAAACTTACTCCAAAAGATGATCTACTATGTGCATTAATTTTTAATTTTTAAAAAAGTCTTTTAACAAAAGTCTCATCAACTGACATTTCCTTTCTATCCTAACTAAAAAAGTACATACGTTAAAATATGCCATTTACTCAATTCATTAAGACAACATTTACTTGCGAGGCACTATGAAGTAAGAATTCTGCCATTCTGCTTGCTAGCAGTGACCTCAAGTGGTCACAAGAGAAACATATGTGGTTCAACTTAATAGCATCATGGACTCCAACTTTTTTTCTCATTTCAGTCTTCAAAAATTTAGATCAAGCTGCTACATTTGGACAGGTCTGCAGATAAATATTTGGCTAAATTCATTGGAGATTATTATAAGAGATCTGCAATTTGACTTCCTGTGAGGTTGGACTAGTCAAACCAAAACCTCATATGCCCAACAGAAGGTGTGAAAAAGACCTCATGTCCCAATGTTTACATAAAAATGCTGTTACTACAGAATTTTACTCCAGAACAGTGATAATTTTTATTTCAACAAAGCACCCCGGGAAAAGGACAGAACACAATTCTAACACCAGATAATTTGGATTCTTTCTGATCTGTCCTAGATCTACCATTTACACTCTACAAAATTGAAATACAAGAATGTTATATATTTCCCATGCTTTGAACTGACTCAACCATTCTCAAGTCTTGTCAAACACAAGTAATTATACTTTGTTGGCCTCTTTCTCTAAAGCCAAAAATTTTTTAATTTTACTTACCAATCAGGAGCCTAAGTCCTGTATGTAAAGATTAGAGGGGGAAAAAGACAAGGGAAAGAATAATCCAAAAGAGGACTAACAGAAAAATGAGGAAGAAAAAATGCAATTTCAAGAGCCTTCTATGTCCCTTAAAGGTTCTTAAGCCACAGGCTACCTATTCCTTTAACCTAACTGCTATCAAGCACTACCCAAGGAAGTGATGACATTACTCTAGACCTACGAGGAGAGTGGTCATTTAAACAGAAGCTTTCGTTTTCTTGGCTCTGCCCTGATGTTTTAGGCTTATGGGCTCCACTTTCTGCTTCATTGGGATCATTCTGGAGCACAGTTTCCTCAATCTTTGGCATCTTGATGTTACCTGGAATTGGAGAGGAAAGAAGAGGCAAGTTGTGTAAGATCTGGCTCTTACCCAGGGACGGGGGGAAGAGGGCTCTCTAACTGCCATCGTGTCCCCTAGTGACTGAAGCCACTGTTTCCAGTTGAGGGGGTTAGAGACAAAGGCTTCAAGCATCTCTCAAAGGAACAACTAGGGTCCTCAAACAGGCCTTAAGGGAAGGGGAACTTGGGACTAACGGGACTGCCTTTACTGAAATCGAAGTTTAGCGTTGCCAAGCAGAAGAGGAAACCAAGGCCCAGAGATGAACAATGTCTCACCAGAAGGAGGGCACACAGCACACTACTGACCAAGCTAGGAAAGAAATCTTCCTCGAGTTCGGCTACCTTTAATTGGTCCCAGAATACCTCTCTTTCTCCTTAACTTCAGCTCCAGTTCTGCCTGAAGAGGGCTGGCAGCCTGGACTCAGGCAGGAGGGTAACCCCCCACCGCCCTCCGGACCCTGGCCCCTCACCTCGACCCAGCTCTTAACCGGCTGCCCCGCAGCTGCGTCTGATAGTGAAGCCCCTCGGCCTCCCTAACCTGGTTCTGGGATGTACCATTGTGGTCAGGGAGAAAGGGGAGATCAACAGGAAGGGGTTAGATGGAACCATGGAGATAATGAGGTCCACCTGGAGTGCACCCCTAACCGTGACGCTAGGTAGGAGAGTCCAAACATGACAACAAAGGGTGGCCGGTTTCCTGGGTAGCGGGGCGGGGTCACATGCCCCGGGTGCCTTGGGAACCTAGAAAGCGGGAAAGGCAAGTAGGGTCGCACCATTGGGTGATAGAGGCAGGAGGCTCATACTCTTCCTGGAAGCCTCTCAGGAGCTTGGAAGTAATCTTCTCAAACCCTGTTCCTCCCCCACAGGCGAGGAACTATTCAAAGCTTTTATCCCTACTCAGCCAGAAAAAAATATATATCATTTAAATAACTATTTAAGAAGGAAAAGGAGCATTATTTTTTTGTTTGTTTCACTTCATGCTGTTCATATAGCCATAGAAATGAAGAAGCAACAGGGTTACAAAATCCCAGAATTCTGGTGTTTTTTTTTTTCTTTCGTATAAGTAAATCCTTCACATAAGGTGAAGGAGAGACAGATGAACTGTTAAAAATTCAATTTACAAATATGGAAATCAAGAATCATTTTAAAGGGCTGGTCATAGAATCTGTGTGGTGAAGGGACAAGACCATAGCCTGAAAGGGATCCTACATTTTGGTTTGTGCTCTTTCAACTCAATTCTTGGCATGTTCTTTTTTTTTTTTATTTCAGAATATTATGGGGGTACAACACTTTGGCTATATATATTGCCCATGCACTGCCCGTGTCAGAGCTACAATCGTGGTCATCCCCCAAACTGTGCTCCCTGCATCCAATCCTATTATAAGCTTTGCAGCTCATCTGTAATCTGAGGGTGCTGGAATATATGACTCTAAGGGCCCTCATGTTGCTCCCTCTTTATTCCTGAGTCTTCAATCCATGCCTTAGGATGACAAGCACCCTACTTTGTCACTCCACTGGCCAGTTACCATAGTGATATGAGGAGTCCCCCATTGGCCTATTTTCAATTTTTTAAAATATATATATATATACTTAAAGAAAAAGATGTTTCCACACTACACTATTCAATCCCTCTCTTTTACCCTGACTTAATTTGTTAACACATTATTTTTTTCATAAAACAAGACTATACTATGACCAGATTCTCATCACAATCCTTGCCTTTAGTAGAGTGTGGATATCTTGCACAACATGTGGATTTTGAAGAAGGAAGTTATGGGGAAGAGGTCCAAGAACTTTCCAGCCTAAGGAAAATCCACCCTACCCTCAGGCACAAGAGAATATGAGGGGACTTTGGCTAGTAAAGTTACTGCTTAGTGGGAGATTATATCACACTAATAAATACTAAATCTGAATTTCCTCCTCACCTTCTCCTGGTATTTGCCTCAGCAATGTAACTGTGAAACAAATTGCACTCACACCAAACCCAGAAGAAATGTTTAAATACATTTTACTTGATTGAACATCAAATTTTACATTCATGAGTCATATGTTTCACTATACCAGAAGTTGATTTCTCATTTTAAAAAATGAGAATTCTATTTGGTTTATTTCTACGAAAAAGTTTCCAGGATGACACCAATTCATTTTCTCACAAAAATTGCATTGTTAAAAAGACTATCCTCAGTGATGCCTGATTTTCTATTAGTACTTAATTCAAATAAGTTAACACAGTCTCTTTAAGTGTCTTTTAATATTGAAATACCCTGGGAGAGGTAATGGGGGGAAATAGAAGTGTGGGAACAATAAAGGAGGGCAAGTAGAAGAAAATGGAAAATTACATTTTGCCTAGGGTTGGCCCAGATACTGTATTTTTAGTAATTTGTCTTATCGAGAACCAACTAAACAAAAGTTATTATAGAAATTGAAAGGAATAGAGAGATGAAGTGAAAAATGTGTCCTCCTTCCCTGTAAATCTCAGTTAATAATAATATAAAAACTCTCTTACATTCCAAATCCATATGTTCTGCACACAATATTACCTACATGATGGGTAAACAGATGTTATTTTTGCCCATTTATTAGGAGAACAAACTCGGGATGAGGTAGATTAGATAAATTGCTAAAGATCACACAGCAAGCAAGAGAACTATGTCTTGAACACAGGCCTTCTGACTGTTGATCATATGTATATGTATTTTTTCATGATACCACCTTGTCTCAATGGCTGAGAAGCTGTTTACCAAAATTTAGAAAAACCTAACATCAGAAGTGGGGTATATAGAAGAAGTGTGATATGGTCAGGAAGAGGGCAAAATATCTTCGAGGTGCTTTAAATCAAGTATTAACCCACCCTTAACTAAGGCCCTAAACAAGATTAAGCAGGACTACCTGGGATTTTAAGATTATGAAGTCTCTGTCTCAGACCGGCTCCCCACTCAACCTTAAGATCCTTTCTAAGCCTTCATAATGGCTGATGTGGTACTATTTTTTGGGGTACTTTTACCCAAAAGCGCATAGTACCCAAAAGGCAAATATTTCTCAATCAATCTCAAGAGCAGGTGAAAAATCTCTGATCTCTAGTGTCCAAAGCTTTCCCTTCCATATAATATTTTATAAAGTATCATATGACTTTTGTTAACTGTTAATAATATATGGGTATTTGTTTTATATAAAGCTAACCCCAAATCTTTGAGTAAAACTTTTGCATCAGGAAGAAGGACAACGTATATTGGCTTCCTTTACTCCTTGGCACACTTCTGGTTACCCACTCTAGGCACACATACTGCAGTTTGCAAGGCCACTTAAGAGAATTTCAGGCCTGCAGCAGGGAATTTTTACCCTTCAGATGTGCTTTAATCCAATCTCAATACTGTGATCTATTGCCATTTGTTATATACTAATAATATTTTATGTATACTATTCCAAAAAAGAAAATTATCCTGAGAAAGAGTCAATCTTATCCATAAGGACAAAAAAAGAAGACTAATTAAAAGAGAAATATTCATAAATGGCTGTAAGTGGCATAGAATTACAGAATTTAAGAGGAATACTAGATAAGGATAATCTAGTTAACGCGTAACAAAATTTAAACATTTCATTTTACAAAGAGGCGTCTGAGGCTCAGAGAGCTTAAACGAGTTATGTAAGGCTACCACCAGTTTACAGAAAAGTCAGGACTAGAACCTATATCTCAGATGGTTTATTCCACAATATATAAAGCCATGCAAGAGCAAAAACTGATAATTTAACTAAGCATTTACATTTGCTAAAGAAAACTGTAAGTGATAGGCTATGGAATGAAAAACTGCAAAAGGTAAAGTTAAACAGAGCCCAAGATTGCAATACAGTATAGTGTAGTGGAAAATAAACAGCTATCTAAAGTGGTGGGGAGACATAAATACAGGTTGGCACTTTTATTTATTTCATTTCATTTTATTTTATTTTTTGGAAATGAGGTCTCACTATGTTGCCTAGGCTCGAACTCGTGGGCTCAAGCCATCCTCCCACTTCAGCCTCTCGAGTAGCTGGGACTACAGGTGAGTGCCACCATGTCCAGCTTCAGAGTGGTACCTTTAAATAAAACCACTCAGATTCACAAAACAGATTTATTTCATTACTATCTCCTTTAGACTACAGAACTACACATCAACATTATTTGCTTTTGTCCTTTGACAAATGTGATTTCTTCACAGAACCCAAGAGGAGTTTAAGAAGGTTCTAGGTAATCTAGAGGCAGCCTGGAAGTGAACCTTACAAGCTAAAAGTGAGGCATGATGGATAGAGAAACCATTAGAGATCTTTAAGGAAAGGAGTTTCAAAGCAGTGGAAAATGAAGCTTCTGGCGGCAGCATTTAGTGTCTGCCTCTCCATTCATATCTCTCTCCATTCTTTCCCAACAATACTGACCTTTTTTTTTCCTACCGTAAGAGGCCATGTACCTTCCTACCTCAGGGTTTTAAACACCCTACTCTTTCTCTCTGTGATGCTTTCTTCCTTCTTTAGCCTCCTTTCCCCAGACTGACTCCTCATTGTTCAAGTTTCAGCTTCCAAATCCTAAGCTCCTCAGAGAACCTACTATGGCCCTCCAATATAAACAAGAGTTCTCTGTTAGGCTCTCTTAACTTTCTGTACTATTTTATAATAGGAATTACCATAGTTTGTGATTATATATTTATTAGCATAGTTAACATTTACTGAATATTGAACTCTACCATGAGACTAAGCTTTCTGAGGGCAGGAGCCGTGTGTTTTGTTCCTCACTCTGCCTAAAACATAGAAGATACTCAATAAGTTACTTGTGGAATGAATGAACGAATGAATATGCATAAATGCCCTAATCTCACAGGGAAAAAGAGGTGTTGGAAGAATGACATAAAATGGGACCCCTTCTTCACCAAACTTGCTGGACCCACCTTAGTTACCAGAGCCAGCCTTTCTTTCTTTGTCTCATAAACATGTTTCCTTTCTGTCTCTCTTTCAGTTCTTGGCTTCCAGCAAAACACTGAATATACAAACAGACAGTGGCCAGACCATGTGTAAAAAGAGAACTCTGATCCACAAACTTCCCAGGAAACCAATCCCCTTATCTGTAATAAACAACCCAGGAAGCCAGCCTGCTGTGAATCAGACTTACAGGAAGCCAAATTACTATCTCTAGTAACAATCCAAGAAGCTAAACAACAACTTCTGTAACAACTGGCCCCAAATGGTCAGGACTTGATTAATAACTGACAGTTCTCTAATTTTTATCCCTGCTTCCACCTTAGGACCAACCAGAGCAAACCAAATATGCACCCCTAACCAATCACATAAATGTTCCACTTCTATTATATTTAATAACCCACATACAGCTTCCCCGTGCCAACAGCCTCCAATCAGGACATACCTGAAGCCTTCCCTTTTTTCCACTATAAAGCTTTCCCACTCCTCTGCTTGCCTTTGAGTCTCTGCCGAAACACAAGTGATGGTGGCTGACTGCTTGCTGTCCTAAGCTCTGAATAAATAGTCTTTGCTTCTTCTCATTTGGTTGGTCTTCGTTTATTTCCACATCAGTAGTAGTCTCTAAAACTGACAAAGAATAAAGCATCATCCTGAGAAAAGAGAGAGGACATTTTAGGGCCTGAGACACAGGGGTTTTCTCGGAACCTTGGAAAGTGGCAGCAGAGGGCAGCAGCATCCCAAAAGCAACTCAGAGAGGCCTGTTCCTGGGTGAGGGATCTCTCACTCTCACCCTCGCTCTTGCTCTCTCTCACTCCCTGGCCTGTTGGCTTGCAAGATGGCGTTAGAGGCAACCTCAGTCTGAAGATACAAGGCTAATTTTAAAAGCCTTGCCAAGAGCTGTATCACCACAAAAATTGTGCCTAGTGCCCCAGGACACGTAACAAGTCACACACTTAAAGCAGTTTCCACAAAACACATTCAATTGGTTTTAAATTTTGGCAGAATTTGGTAGCTTCCTTATGTTTTGATTTTTGTTTTTACCTATAGGGCCCCTTTATGGACCCCAGAATGCATCTTTACTGACATAAACAAAAAATGATCTTTATTTAGAGAATAAAGAAAATCCACTTTCTGGCAGCAGGTATTATTTTCTCACATCTCATAATGAAGTTGAGTACAGTTGTCCCTCAGTATACTCAGGGGATTAGTTCCAGGATCCCTGGCTAAAGTATACCAAAATCTGCACATATTCAAGTCCCCTGCAGACTAAAAGTCGGCCCTCTGTATACACGAATTTCAAATCCCTCTAACACTGTATTTTTGATTTGCATTTGGTTGAGAAAAATCTGAATACAAAGCAATGTTGTTCAGGGATCAACTGTACATATCTGAATACCCTCAGGATTACGGCAGGTAATGGGAAAATTAGAGCTTTGACTCAAAGTTGACACAGCCTTTTCTCAAAATGAGTACATCACAGGCCTTAGGCTTATCTGGTCTTAAACAAATCATATTAACTTCCAAAGCTCTTTAAGAAAGCTGTTTGGAGGTTAAAGCCAAGAGAACTCAGCTTGCTACCTCTGTGTTACCTGAGCTAAAACGATCCATTTGTCAATGTTCTGACTCCTTAATTCCCACTAAAATACAATGTGATACATTCATACATTTACAGAGTGAGTATTCTTGAATGGCCAGAGATATGTTTTTATAATCCAATAATATCATTAAATGAATCACGGGATTCACAACTTAAAGGAACTTTTAAAAGTTAGCTCTTTAATAGTGAATCCATCTCTCATAAAGCAAATAATCAACCACCAATTTGTTTCCTAAACCTGAGATTAGACATAGCAGATTTCTTTAAACAAGGATTCATTTTAGATGGTGGTCTATAGATTTTTTCTGACTTTGATAAAGACAAACTTATCCTAAAAAGCCAATATGAAATTATGTCAGTGGGAATGGCAGAGTAAGGATCTCAGAAAATTCTCTTCTCCATAAAAGCAAGGAGTACACTGGCAAGTATTATAAAAGTCAACTTTTCAGAACTCTGTAAATTAACCAAAGCCTTGAAAAAAATCCAAGAAAAGTTTATTAAAGAAAAATGATTGAATTTTGGAAACAACAGTAAACTTTGTGGTGTTTCAATCTGTTCTATTTCCATCCCTTTTTCTTCAGCTCCAAAGTAGTCATAAAACCCAAAAGCCATATAATCACAGTGAAAACCACTGTGGAGCCAATGCAGGGAGAAGAGGGTTTGGAGCTGTCCAAAAACATCATTCTCAGAAAAACTTCATCCTGTGAACCTATTTGGCAGCTCCCTGGAAACACTGACTTGCAGGGCTTGTCTTTATTTGACCCAACTCAGAGCTCATCCAGTGTGAACAGTCTTTTTCACAAGTAATTTAATTTAAAAAAAAATGGCAATCATCCAACACAACAGCTACCCAATGTGGCAATAACAGTTAGGACAAACAAGAAGCTGAACAAAAAGCTTAAAAGGAAAAGCTGGAGAATAAGATGCCTATAGAGGACTCTGAAAAGCTTGGGCATTTATAAAAGCTGAGAATCTACAAGGCCACTTGCATATGCAGGGTTGTGCACATACCTAGAAAAGACCTAAGAAGGCCTTAGTTTTCACCTCTGGGTGACCTTGAGACTCTTCACAAGCACAATTTGAAGGCTAAGGTAGAGTTTTAAACTGCCTGCCTAAGCATTGAAGATATGATCCTCTATACATACAATGTTCCTTGGCAAAAAGTCTGGCAGACTTATTTGTTAAAGGCCTTTAAGAAACGCTGTGTCTAATCATTACCTGACCATTAAGCTAACCAAGTAGGGACATCAGTGGCCACAAATGACAAAGAACACACACATAACAGAATTAGTTCAAGAAAGTCCATAAGCAAGTAAATGATAACAACAAACAGAAAAAAAATAAAAACAAAAAACCCTGGAGAAGAAGGAGAATCTGATTTCCAAGGTTCTCATATTATATCATCTACAACGTCCAGTTATCTTGGACCCTTATCTTTTACCATACACAAAAATCAACTCAAAATGAATTAAAGGCTGAAATGTAAAACATGAAATCATAAAACTCCTAGAAGAAAACATATAGGAAAAGTTCCTTGAAATTGGTTTTGGCAGTGATTTTTTTGGATATCACACCAAAAGCTCAGGCAACAAAAGCAAAAATAAGTGAGAATACATCAAACTAAAAAGCTTCTGCGCAGCAAAGGAAGGAGTCAACAAAATGAAAAGGCAGTCTATGGATTGGGAGAAAATATTTGCAAATCATATCTGATAAGGAGTTAATATCCAAAATATTTAAGAAGCTCACACAACTCAATTGCAAAAATACAAATAGACCCATTAAAACATGGGCAAAGGACTTGAATAGACATTTTTCCAAAGAAGACATTAAAATGACCAATAGGTTTACGGAAAGTTGCTCAACACCATTAATCATCAGGGAAATGCAAATTAAAACCACAATGAGATATCATCTCACATCTGTTAAAATATCATGTTTTATACCTTAAATATATATACTAATAAAATAAAATATTAATAAAATGTCCAGTTATCAAGGGGTGACATAAGCAAGATGGTGGAACAGGAAGCACTGGACTCTCCCTTCCCTACAGACACACTGATTCAACAGCAACACACAGAATAAATTCCTTTTGTGAGAAATCTGGAAACTAGTTGAAAGGCTCCTGTACCCTGGGTGAGTATGAAACCACCCATATCAAAATGGGTAGGAAAATTAGAGACACCCTTTTGCCATAATCCCTACCCCAGGCACAGTACCATATGATCCAGAGGGAACCTCAGGCTCTGAGCTTCTCCCTGAAGAGCAAAGGAGTTAAACCATACATTTAGAGTCCCAACTTTCCCAGGTACTACCTATGGGAGCAGCTTCTATCTCTCCTGTCTCTAACAGCTGATGGGGCCCAGCCTACACTTGTCCCCTGAGGGCTACAGACAACAAAGCAGCAATTTGTTATCTAGAGTGCAGGCATTTGCCATAGCTGCACCCCTTGGCTCAGCCACTTTCATTCAAGAAGAAATAGAAAATCTTAACAGACCTATAAGAAGTAAAGAGATTTTGTCAGTCATCAGAAATCTTCCCACAAAGAAAAACCCAGGACCAGATGGCTTCACTAACAATTCTAACAAATGTTCTAAAAAGAAATAATACCAATACTTCTCAAACTTTTCCAAAAATAGAAAAGAGGGAACACTTCCTAACTAATTTTATGATGCAAGTATATACCTTTGTACCAAAGCCAGACAAAGACAACACAAGAAAATAAAATGACAGATTGATATGAATATAGATGAAAAATCCTCAGCAAAATACTAGCAAAACAAATCCAGCATCATAGAAAAAGCAGTATACACTCTGACCCAATGAAGTTTATCCCAAGAATACAGGTTATTTTAGCACCTGAAAGTTAATCAATGTAATACACAATGTCAATAACATAAAGCAAAACAACATGATCATCTCAATAGATGCATTTGACAAAATACAACACCATTTTATGATTTAAAACACTCAACAAACTAGAAATAAAAGGGAACTTTCTCCATCTTCTAAAGGGCAGCTATGAAAATCAATAACTAACTTCATTCTTAAAGACTGACTGCTTTCCCACTAAGATCAGGAACTAGACAAGGATGTCCACCTTCATCACTTCTATTTAATAATGTATTAGAAGTTATAGCCTGAGAAACTAGACAAGAAAAAAAGCAAAATGCATCTAAACTATAAAGGAAGAAATAAAATTATCTCTATTTGCACATGACATGATTTTATATAAAGAAAACCCTAAAGAATCCACAAAAATCTATTAGTGCTAATAAATGAGTTCAGCAAAGTTGCAGGATACAAGATCAACATACAGAAATCAATTGTATTTCTATATACTAGCAATGGTCACTTAATAGTGAAGTTAAAGAAACAATTATATTTATAACATCATCAAATTTAATAAAATAACTTAAAATTCAATTTAGCCAAGGAGGTGTAAAACTTGTACACTGAAAAACACAAACCATTGCTGAACAAAATTAAAGAAGACCTAAATAAATGGAAAGACATTCATGTTCATGAATTGGAATAATTAATATGGTGACAATGTTGACACTCCCCCAAACTGATCTGCATATCCAATGAAATACCTTTCAAAATTCCAGCTGCATTTTTGCAGAAATGAGAATGCTAAAATTCATACGGAAATGTAAGGGATCCCAACTAACCAAAACAATCTTGAAAAAGTATAACAAAAGTATAACAAAGTTACTTACACTCCCTGATTGCAAAACCATAGTTATCAATACAGTGTGATATTTCCCTAAGGATACACACACATATACATACGTATACATCTATGTGTATAAAATAAAATTGAGAGTCAGATATAACTCACATATCTATGGTCAATTTGGTTTTTTATATTCTTTTTAACAAATGGTCATGGGACAAGTGGATATCCATATAGTGGTTGCAAAAGAATAAATGTGGATGCTTCCCTCACATCATATACAAAAATAAACTCAAAATGGATGAAAGACCTAAATGTAAAAAATAAATATATAAGCTATTGGAAGAAAATTATGTAAATCTTTATGACCTTTGACTAAGAAATGGTTTCTTTGATATCATCTTAGTCAGTTCGGGCTTATATAACAAATACCACAGACTGGGTGGCTTATAAACAACAGAAATTTATTTCTCATAATTCTGGAGACTGGAAGTCTGAGATCAGAATGCCAGCATGGTCGGGTTTTGCCCAGGGCACTCTTGTGGGTTGCAAACTGCCAACTTCTTGCTGTGTCCTCACATGGTGAAGAACAGAGAGTGAGAGCAAGTTCTTGTCTCTCTTATTATAAGGGCAATAATTCCATTCATGAGGGCTCCATCCTCATAAACTAATTATCTCCCTAAGGCCCCACTTCCTAATACCATCACACTGGGGATTAGAATTTCACCATATGAATTTTGTGGGGACACAAACATTCAGTCCATAACAGATATGACATCAAAACACAAGCAACCAAAGAAAAAATAAATTGGACTTCATCAAAATTAAAAAATTTTCTGCATCAAAGGACACTATCAAGTGTCTAACTCAGAGTGAGAAAAAATATTTGCAAATATTTTATCTGATAAAGGTCTACTATCCAGAATATATAAATAATTCAAACAATAAATAAAAAACTAACCCAATTAAAACTGAGCAAAGGATTGAACATTTAAATAAAAAAGATATACAAATGGCCAATAAGCACATGAAAAGACGTTCAACATCATTAGTTATTAGGGAAATGCAAATCAAAACCACAAGATACTACTTCCCACCCACTAGGACAGCTATAAACAAAAAGACAGACATGACAAATATTGGTAAGGATGTGGAGAAATTGAATCCCTCGTATACTGCTTGTGGGAATGTAAAATGGTGCAGCTACTCAGAAAAACCATCTGGCAGTTCCTCAAATGATTAAATATAGAGTTACCATTTGACCCAGCAATTCCACTCCTAGGTATATATCCAGGAGAATTGAAAATATATGTTCACACTAAAACTTGCACACAAATGTTGATAGTAATATTATTCATAATAACCCAAAAGTGGAAACACACACAAATAACAATCAATTGATAATTAGATAAATAAAATGTGTATCCATATAATCCAGTATTATTAGGTCATTAAGTATGAAATGTCTGATTTCCTTAAGTACTAATTTTGACAGTTGATATCTCTGGCATTTCACTCTGACACTTCTTGTTTTATTTTTATTGTGAAGGTACATCCTCAGTCTCAAACGCACATTTTGGTTCATGATTATCTTTCAAAATTTTTATTTATTTATTTTTCTTTTATTTATTTATTTTTTTAATTTCAGAATATCATGGGGGTACAACACTTTGGCCATACACATTGCCCCTGTTCTGCCCGTGTCAGAGCCACAATCGTGGTCATCCCCCAAACTGTGCTCCCCGCATCCATTCAGTGAGAGTTTTTCCCATCCCTTCCACCCCCCTCCCGCCCGCCCGCCCTCAGATGAATGTTATTGCCCTGTGTGATGTAAGTGTTCATCAGTTAGTACCAGTTTGATGGTGAGTACCAGTGGTGCTTGTTTTTCCAATCCTGTGACACTTCGCTTCGAAGAATGGGTTCTAGCTCCAACCAGGATAATACCAGATGTGTTAATTCACTATTGTTCCTTATTGCAGAGGAATTAGGGGCGTCCAGATGGGGGCAGAAGAGGTCAAACTTTCACTATTCACAGACGATATGATATTATACATAGAAAACCCCAAAGATTCAACCAAGAGATTACTGGAGTTGATAAATGAATTCAGCAAAGTACCAGGATACAAAATTAATACACACAAATCCATAGCCTTCATATATGCTAATAACAATCAAGCCAAGAAAGAAATTAAAGATGCAATACCTTTCAAAATAGCAACAAAGAAAATTAAATATTTAGGAACATATCTAACTAAGGAGGTCAAAGACCTATAAAGAGAGAATTATGAAACACTGAGAGAAGAAATTGCAGAGGATGTAAATAGATGGAAAGCCCTGCCATGCTCTTGGATAGGCAGAGTCAACATAGTAAAAATGGCTTTGCTACCTAAATTAATTTACAGAATCAATGCAATCCCTATCAAAATACCAACATCATTTTTTGCTGATCTAGAAAAAATAATTCTGCGCTTCGTGTGGAACCAGAGAAGACCCCGTCTAGCCAAAGCAATCTTAAGCAAAAAGAACAAATTGAGAGGCATCTATCTACCAGACTTCAAACTATACTACAAGGCTATAGTAACCAAAACTGCATGGTATTGGCACAAGAACAGAGACGTAGAACAATGGAACAGGACTGAGAACCCAAATATAAAACCAACCTCATACAGTCACCTGATCTTTGACAAATTCCACAAAAACGTACACTGGGGAAAAGATTCCCCATTCAACAAATGGTGCTGGGAAAACTGGATGGCCATATGTAGAAGACTGAAACTGGACCCACACCTCTCACCTCTCACAAAAATCAACTCACAATGGATAACAGATCTAAACCTAAGACATGAAACCATAAGAATTCTTGAAGAAAACGTTGGAAAAACTCTTATGGACATTGGCCTAGGCAAAGAATTTATGAAGAAGACCCCCAAAGCAATCACAGCAGCAACAAAAATAAATACATGGGACCTGATCAAATTTATAAGCTTCTGCACAGCCAAGGAAACTATCACTAGAGTGAACAGACAGCCTACAGAATGGGAGAAAATATTTGCATGCTACACCTCTGATAAAGGGCTGATAACCAGAATCTATACAGACTTAGGAAAATCAACAAGAAAAAATCAAACAACCCTATTAAAAAATGGGCAAAGGACATGAACAGAAACTTTTCAAAAGAAGACAGAATAATGGCCAGCAAACATATAAAAAATTGCTCAACGTCTCTAATCATCAGGGAAATGCAAATCAAAACCACAATGAGATATCAGTTAACTCCAGTGAGATTGGCTCATATCAAAAAATCCCCAAACAACAAATGTTGGCGGGGATGTGGACAGATAGGAACACTCATACACTGCTGGTGGGACTGCAAATTAGTACAACCTCTATGGAAAGTAATATGGAGATACCTCAAAGAATTAAAAGTAGAATTACCATTTGACCCAGCAATCCCACTACTGGGTATTTATCCAAAGGAAAAGAAGACATTTTATAATAAAGACATCTGCTCACGAATGTTCACAGCAGCATAATTCACAATTGCAAAGATGTGGAAACAACCCAGGTGCCCATCAATACACGAGTGGATCAATAAAATGTGGTATGTATATCTTTCAAAATTTTTAAAGCAATTTTTGTGAAACCATGTTGATAAGTTAAAAATTCGTGTTATTTTTGAATATGAGTTCTGTTGTGGAACCAATGCAGCACAGAGAGCTCGAAATATCAACGAAATGTTTGGGAAGGATGTGGCTAATGAACGCACAGTATGTTGATGCTTTGAGAAGTTTCATTCTGGTGATTTTAATCTTGAAAATGAGTCACCTGGGTGACCTGAGACCAAGGTGGATAATGATGAGCTGAAAGCTGTAGTGGAAGTGAATCCATCTCAACCTACATGTGAATTAGCAGCAAGGTTTGACATTACTATTCCAACAATATTAGACCATTTGAAACAAATGGGCAAGGTAAAGAAGCTGGATAGATGGGTACTGCATGAATTAAATGAGTGTCAGAAGAGAAACTGTCTTGAAGCTTGCCTTTCTTTGCTGTCATGACATAAAGGTGAACCATTTCTACACGGTATTGTTACGTGTGATGAAAAATGGATTCTTTTTAACAATTGCAAGCATTCGACACAATGGTTGGATAAAGATGAAGTGCCGAAACACAGTCCAGAACCAAATATTCATCAAAAAAAGCTAATGGTGTCCGTTTGGTGGTCCAGCGCTGGTATTATCCACTACAGCTTCATGAAACTTGGTCTCTATTATAGCGAATGTCTACTGCACTCAATTGGACGAAATGATGAGGATGCTTGCAATTAAGCAGCCACGACTGGTCAATCATCTTGCAAGACAACGCTTGACCACATGTCACACAAACAACCCTGCTCAAACTACAGAAGATGGACTTGGAAACTCTCTGTCATCCACCATATTCACCAGACCTTGCACCAACTGACTACCCCTTCTTCCAGGCTTCGGACCACTTGTTGCAAGGAAAAATACTCAATTCTCAACTAGCTATGGAAAACACCTTTCGCAATTTCATCACCACTCGCTGTCCAGGCTTCTTCACTGATGGCATAAACAAGTTGCCATTAAGATGGCAAAACTGTGTCAATAGTTTAGGCGTATACTTTGATTAATTGCACTGCTTCTTGTTTGAGAAATAATAAACCACACTTTTGATTCCAAATCGGACGTTTCATATTTAATGACCTTTAGTTACCATAAAAAGGGATGAAATACTGATACATGCTACAATATGGATCAACCTTAAAAACAGTATGCTAATTGAAAGAAATCAGTCATAAAAAAACACTCATTGTATGATTCCATTTATATGAAATGTCAATAATAGGCAAAACCATAGAAACAGAAAGTAAATTAGTGGTTGCCAAACTAGTAGCTATGGAGAAGGGGCAATAGGGGGAGACTGTTAACAGGTACAGGATTTCTTTTGGGGGTGATAAAATGTTCTGAAATTAACGAATAGTTATGGCTGCAAAACTGTGAACATACTAAAAAGCACTGAATTGTACACTTTTTAATGACAATTTTAATGGTATGTGAATAATTTCTCAATTAAAAAAAGTTAAATCTCAATCACCATCAATAATACTCCGTAAGGCTCAGTCAAGCATCAGTAGCCTAGATATAATTCTGCTGTGTCTTTCACTATTGATCTGTCCATACGTATGTAATTATAGAAATAGGGGCTAGCCAGACACTAGGTCTTGATGTCAGATTCTATCCTATGACTGTATATAGATACTTCCCAAATCCAAATTGAAGTTTCATAATAGGTTCTACTGTAAATGTGTGGCTCCATTTTTGTATCCTGTATTTACATGTATCCCACCCATAAATAATGTTCCAAATTTGTCTGAGACACACAGATTTGCAAAATACTGTTTTGTCTTCCAACTTTACTCCAAAAATTTGAGACTTTCTTCAATAGACTTAGAACAACAAATACAGTCTGTTGTCCTTACTAGTACGCTGAAATTTATCCACAGTTCAAACTCTGGTCTGTTGAGTTTTCTGTAGCTGTTATGCAGCTAAGCCACATTGCAGGGACCTAAAAAAATAATCCCACCATTTGTACAGCATTAGGTTTGCCTAAGGCAGCACATCAGAAAAATCACATCAAATTTACTTTGGATATACAGACAAAGTAGCAGTTTTTAAGAAAATTAGCAAAAGAGATATTGCTGAAATTACAGTTCTAAAAGAATCTGCAATGTGTACTCTCCTTCTCTCTGTGTCCTTTCTGGAGAAGCACAAACAGAATATAAATACAGTAAAATCTAATTAATTCAGATTCCGTTCCTTTGTAACTTGTAATTGTGATACAAGCCATATATGATGTTTAAACTTTGCAATATTTCTCTTTTTTGGTGTTAAATTTAAAAAAGGAATTGTTTTTAACTAACATCAAGCATTTTATACCCCCTTTTATATATAAATATTTCATATATTAATGATAAATTTGTATATAGACATTAATCTCCTGAGATCTTTAATTAGATTCACTTTTGATTAGTCCTAATTCCTGACAGTAGTTGAAATCATTAAAACGGCATTTCAAAGAGATCTTCTGTGATCTCGAATTTTCAGTAACTGAGACTGGCTTTCCAGCTAGTTTGAATTAGTAAGGCTGAATTAACATTAATTTATTTTGGGGTATCTGCTGAGTGATTAGAACACAGAGTGTGTAGTGAGACTGACCAGAGACAAAGAAATCTTCATTTCACTACATATAAGCTCAGCGGCAACTTCTTAGCCCAGTGGCCTAACATCTCTGTGCTTCAACTTCCTCATCTGTAAAATTGAAATAATAATAGCAGAAATGTCATGAGGTTACCACAATTAAATGAGTTAACAATTTAAAGTGCCTGGCACACAATAATCATTATACACAATTTTTTTCAAAATAATAATTAAAGCTGACTTACTAGGTTTGCTTTAATTTCCTTTAGGCCTGCATTAAATTAAGTCAACAGTACTTACCTGTACCAGCTACCATACTTAGGCTTTTGCAGTACTTCCTATGCTATAGCTCTTGTTATAGTTTTAAGAAGGACCTATTTTACTGTCTTGTATTAATTTATTATGTATTAAATTTAAGTGTTAGTGAAAAAAACACACAAAGGTATCATATTAAAAAGGGATGGGGCAGCTAAATGCCAAGCTTATATGCTGTGGAAGGTCACCTGGACACACTATCATCACTGCGGAGCTCCAGAGAATGGGCAATCTCAGATCTCCAGATCTCATGAGCAGGATAGACCCCTGAACCACCCAGATCACTAGGACTCTACTGTTATTGAACTCTATTGTCATGAGACAGAAACAGCCCTTCCAGGCAAATGAACATTGCAGACTAATGCTATGGATCATGTGGATACTACAGCCATCTGGCCCCTACCTTCACATGGCAGGTAAAGCCCTCACAATTATGTCAGCACTGTAGGTACTCTACTGCTGTTGGTCATGTGGACACCATGAGTCTCAGTCTGTTCAGGCCACTATAACAAAATATCACAGATTGAGTGGCTTATAAACAACAGAAATTTATTTTTCATAGTTCTGGGGGCTGGAAAGTCCAAGATCAAGGCACTGGCAGATCTGGTGTCTGATGAGGGCCCTGGCTGTCTTCTTACTGTAACCTCACATGGAGGAAGGGGCAAGAGATCTCTCTTGGACCTCTTTTATAAGGGCACTAATCCCATTCATGAGGGCTCTGCCCTCATGACCTAATCACCTCTCAAAGGCCCCACCTCCTGATATCATCACCTTAGAGTTTAGGATTTCAGCATATGAATTTGGGGTAGACACAAATATTTAGACCTTAATATTATGATCATGTGCTCCCCTATAGTCATTATGCATTCTGAACCCTCTCTGTCAAGTGAAGAATGTAGGCTCTGGAATCCTGATAGTTACGTGGATACTACCCCATTATGGTCCCCACTGTCATGTGGCAGGCTCAGCTCTCTGTCAGATGAAGTCACATGGATCCGAGGATGTAGTCATGATCCTATAGTCATGTACTAGGCCTAGCCCTTTACTAGAAACTTTCCTGAACTGTATCTTGTCTCAGCCCTCTGTGGATTCAGACTTACAGGTCCAGAAAACTTTCAGAACTGTGGCCCAGGCCATGGCTCAGGCCAAACTTTGATCAGACTGTGGCTCAGATCCCAACTTTCCCATCAAATTTTACATCCTGCCTCAGTGGACAGTACTCAGGTAGCAGGGGAGATTGCAAATATTAGAAGTCTACTCAGAAAATTGGCCACTAAGGAGTGGCCAAGAGGCTTCAGGCCAAGACCCAAATGACAGAAGGACTGAGAGGGTCGTGTGGAAGGAGGAAAACTTCCTCAGAGTTTGTGGCCAAACTTTGTAAGGCTGGCAGAAAAATCCTGTGGATATATTTGACCTGATCCTGGACAAACAGAAGATATTATTGGTAGAGAGGCATGTGATGGAAAAGAAAGCACTGTGGGAAGTATAGGTCACAGACTTGTAGATCATCTGTTTGTGGCAGGGCTCTGGAAGCCTCTCCCATCCCTACAATAAAGCTCTATTCTTACCTATCCCACCATATTAACTGTCTGTGAAGATAAATGATCATAAAGTGTCACCTGTATTTTCTGTATCAATTTTCTCCCCTTTTATTTACATCCCACCCGCTGTGTGATGACCTCCTTTGCTCTGCTCCTCTTCTGCCCATGCCAATCTATATAAGATTATTCCAAATCATCTTTATTTCTGTCTCTTAGTTGATTTTGTAATGGTTCTCTTTATTCTCTTATTAATTTTCCCAGTAAACATCCTAAACATGTGCTCAGGGAACAAGCATAACAGAGAGAGAGAAGGAAAAGGGAGAGAAGGGAGAAAAAGGAAAAAAGAAAGGAAGGGAAGGGAAGGGAAAGGAAAGAAGAGGGAGACAGGTGTGTTTTAGTTTTTAAGGAATTTGATATTTCAATAAAAGTATCAAGGTAGCCATCATGCAAAGATTCAGAATTTATTTCTTGAATTTACTTTTCAGGTCAGTAGTTTTACAAAGTACATTTGGCGAAAGGGAACAATAGTGCTTTGTGCTTAGGATCTCTAAACGGCTTAAACTAATCCAACTAGACACTATTCCCTTCTGGTTTACCCCCTAATTTTCAAGAATTGTTTTTTATTTCTTCCTTTAAATCTCCCTCATTTCCTTCACATGCAAAAAATAATGAATTGATTTAAAATAAAACATTAAGCAAAATTATAGGTGATATTCACATTTGGTACATTATGAAAGTGGTAGGGAATGAGTAAAGGTCAGCAAATAACAGAATCATGCTTACATTTATGGGAAATTTTAATGTTGTTTCACAGATGATTGAAAATCGTCACCTGTGATACTTTTCATAATAGGTAGCTTAAATAATCTATTTTATTTTTCTCTCATTTCAGTATTTCCAGGTTTCTTCTGCAAAACATTAGGTCTGTGAGACAGCAACAACAAAAGCACATTCTACCATAAAAGCAGCGTGGGACATACAGAACTGAAGGAGAAATGATTTACATACTGTAGGACTTTTTAAAGATCATATGTGAACATGAAATATGAATCTCAAAGGGAGACTTTCTTATTTGAGAATGGAATATTTTTTAACAGAGCATTTGAGGTACTTAGAAAATATTTTGGGAAACTCTGTTTATACTAAATCACTTATACCCAATAATGCTTTGTATCTTTGTTTATTAAGAACAAGGGAATGTATATTGTATTTATTTAGAGATCTTATGTACAGAATGAGAACTAGAGTTAATAATATTGTATTGTATACTGGAAATTTGCTAAAAGAGTAGATTTTAGGTGCTCTTACCATATAAAAAGATAACTATGTGAGATGATGGATATGTTCCTTTTCTTAGCTATACTAATCATTTCACAATGTGCATGTATATCAAAACATATTGTACACTTTAAATATATACAATAAAAACAAAAAATATAAATTTCTTGTTAAGAAATTATCACTTTTAAACTCATTTTTATTGTGGTAAAATACATATAACAAAATTTACTGTTTTGACCATTTTAAAGTGTAAAATTCAGTAGAATTAAGTACATTCACAATGTTGAATAAAAATTACCACTATCTAGTTCCAAATTTTTATTGCCCCAAATGGAAACCCCATATTCATTAAGCAGTTATACCCCATTCTTCTCTTCCCTTGGGCCCTGAAAAACCCTAATTTATGTTTTGTCTATGGATTTGCCTATTCTAAATATTTCATATAAATGGAATCATGCACTATGTGGCCTTTTGTATCTGGTTTCTTTTACTTACCTTAATGTGTCCAATGTTCATCTATCTTGTAGCATAGATCAGAACTTCATTTCTTTTTATGGCTTAATAATATTATTAATAGATATACCACATTTTATCTATTCATTCATCTGTTGGTGGACTTTTGGATTGTTTCCACCTTTTGGCTCTTGTAAATAGAACTCCTATAAACATTCATGAGCAAGTATTTGTTTGAACACTTGTTTTTAATTCTGCATATATCCCTAGGATTGGAATTGCTGGGTCATATGGAAATTCTATGTTTAACTTATTCACAAATCACCAAATTGTTTTGCACAACAGCTGAACCATTTTACCTTGCCACCATCAAAGTATGAGAGTTTCGATTCCTCTGTATTCTCACCAACATTCATTATTTTCTGGGTTTTTAAAAAAAATTATTAGAACTATCCTAGCTGGGAAGTGCTATCACATTGTGATTTTGATTTGCATTTCCCTGATGACTAATGATGTTGAGCATCTTTTAAATGTGCTTGTTAGCCATTTTTGTATCTTCTTTGAACAAATGTTTATTCAAATCCTTTACCCACTTCTTAAAAACTGGGTTGTTTGTATTTTCATTTTTGAATTGTAAGAATTCCTTATATATTCCAGATATTAGACCCTTATCAAATATCAGATTTTCAAATCAGATATTTGATTTTCTCCCATTCTGTGGGTTGTCCCTTTTTGAGAGTGTTTTTGATGTTCAATAGTTGTTTGATGGAGTCCAATTTATGTATATTTTCTGTTGCTTGCTCTTTTAGGTCATGTCTGAGAACCCATTGTCATATCCCAAATCATAAATTTACCACTAGTTTTCTTTAAGAATTTTATACTTTTAGCTATAATGTTTAGGTTTCTGATTCACTTTAATTTGTATATATGATGTGAAGAAAGAGTCCAAATTTGTTCTCTTGCATGTGGATGTCCAGTCATACAATTTGTTGAAAGACTATTCTTTCCATATTGAATGGTTTTGGAAACCTTGTTGAAAATCAATTGACCATAGCTGTTTGGGTTTCTTTCCGGACTTTCAATTTTATTTCATTGATCTATATGCTTATCCTTAAGCCAATACCATGCTGTCTTAATTACTACAGCTTTGAAGTAAGTTTTGAAATTGGGAAGTATGAGTCCTCCAAATTTGTTCTTCTTTTTCAAGATTGTTTTGGCTATTGAGGGTACTTTGCAACTCCATATGAATTTTAGGATGGTATTTACATTTCTGCAAAGAAAAAAGGCTGTTGGGATTGTGATAGGGATTGCATTGAATCTGTAGATCAATTTTAAGAGTATTACCATCTTAACAACTAAGTCTTCCATTCTGTGCAAGTAAGATGTCTATTTATTTCATTATTCTTTAATTTCATTAAATGATGTTTTATAATTTTCAGTGCACCTGTCTTGTGCTTTCTTGGTTAATTTTATCCTTAAGTATTTTATTATTTTTGATGCTATGGTACATAGAATTGTTTCTTAATTTCATTGCTAGTGTATAGATGCAGAATTTATGTTTGTATGTTGCTCTTGTATCCGGCAACTTTGCTGAATTCATTTATTAGCTCTAAGAGATGTTTTGTGGGTTTTTAAAGTTTTTCCATATATAGGATCATGTCATCTGTGAAGAGAGAGAGTGTTACTTCTTCCTTTTCAATTTGGATGCCTTTTATTTATTTTTCTTGCCTAATTGTCTTAGCTAGAAAATCCAGTACAATGTTGAATAGAAGTCATGATATCAGACATCCTTTTATTGTCCCTGACCTTATTGGGAAAGCTTTTAGTCTTTTACCTTCAAGTATGATATTAGCTGTTTTTTGTAGATGTCCTTTATCAGGTTGAGTATCTCCCCTTCTATCCATAATTTGTTGAGTGCTTCTATCTTAAAAGACTGTTGGATTTTGTCAAATGCTTTTTCTACATCAATTGAGAAAACTATGTGGGTTTTTTTCACCTTCATTTCCTATTAATGTGTTGTATTACATTGTTTGATTTTCATATGTTGAACCACCTTTATTTTGGGAATAAATTCTGCTTGGTCATGGTATGCAGTCTTTTTTAATATGCTGCTATATTCAGTTTGCTAGTGTTTTTTGAGGATTTTGCATATTTATATCTGTGTCTATCTATCTATCTATGGGATATTGGTCTCTTGTTTTCTTTGCATTTGATGTCTCTGTTTGGCTTTGATATCAGGGTAATTTTGGCCTCACTGTATGAATTGGGAAGTGTTCCCTCCTCTTCAATTTTTTGGAAGAAATTGAAAAGGATTGGTATTAATTCTTCTTTAAATGTTTGCTAGAATTTACCAGTCAAGCCATCTATCTGGTCCTAGCCTTTTCTTAGTTGGAAAATTTTTGATTCCTGATTCAATCTCTTTATTTGTTTTAGACCTATTGAGATTTCCTATTTCTTCTTGAGTCAGTCTGGGTAATTTATGTGTTTCTAGGAATTTGTCCATTTCATCTAGGTCTTTAAATTTCTTGGCACACAATTGTTCATAGTATTCTTTTATAATTTTTAAAAATTTATGTAAGGTCAGCAGTAATGCCCATACTTTTATTTCTGACTTTCATAAATCGAATATTCTCTCTATTTTTATTGATCAATCTAACTAGGTGTGTCAATTTTGTTGGTCTTTTCAAAGAACCAACTTTTGGGTTCATTGATTCTTTCCATTGTTTTTCTCTCTATTTTATTTATCTCCTCTCATATTTATTATGCCCCCTCCCCTTGCCTTTCATTGGATTTAGTGTCCTCTTCTTTTCTAGTTCCTTAAGATGAAAGCTTTGGTTATTTATTTCAGATCTTTCTTCTTTATTCATGTAGACACATACAACTGTAAGTTTCACTCTGAACACTGCTTTTACTGTATCCCATAAGTTTTGGTATGTTGCATTTTCATTTTCATTCATCTCAAAGTATTTTCCAATATCCTTTGTGATTTTCTTTTTTAAACTTTTTTTATTTTTATAGATTTAGGGGGTACAAGTACAGTTTTGTTACATGAATATAGTGCAGAGGTGTGAAGTTTGGACTTATAGTATACCTGTCATTCAAATAGTGTACATTATACTCACGAAATAATTTTTCTTTTTTTTTAATTTCAGAATATTACAGGGGTACAAACGTTTTGGTTACATAAATTGCTTTTGTACCGTTTGAGTCAGGGTTATAAGTGTGCCCATCCCCCAGATAGTGTCCATTGTACCCGTTAGGTGTGAATTTACCCATCCCCTTCTGCCCCCTCCCACCTGCTTGATTTCCAATGAATGTTATTTCCATATGTGCACATAAGTGTTGATCAATTAGTTCCAATTTAATGGCGAGTACATGTGGTGTTTGCTTTTTCATTCCTGTGATACTTCACTTAAAAGAATAGTCTCCAGTTTCATCCAGGTTAGTACAAGAGGTATTAGTTCACTTTTTAAGGCTGAGTAATACTCCACAGTATACATATACCACATTTTATTAATCCGCTCATATATTGATGGGCACATGGGTTGTTTCCACAACTTTGCAACTGTGAATTGTGCTGCTATAAACATTCAAGTGCAGATGTCTTTTTTATAGAATATCGTTTTTTCCTTTGGGTAAATACCCAGGAGTGGGATTGCTGGATCAAATGGTAGTTCTACTTTTAGTTCTTTGAGGTATCCCCATATTACTTTCCATAGAGGTTGTACTAGTTTGCAGTCCCACCAGCAGTGTATGAGTTCCTATCTCTCCGCACGCATGCTAACATTTGTTGTTTTGGGACCTTTTGATAAAAGCCATTCTCACTGGAGTTAAGTGATATCTCATTGTGGTTTTGATTTGCATTCCCCTGATGATTAGAGATGTTGAGCATTTTCTCATATATGTGTTGGCCATTAGTCTATCCTCTTTTGAGAAGTTTCTGTTCATGCCTTTTGCCTATGTTTCAATGGGGTTGTTTGATTTTTTTCTTGCTGATTTGCATGAGTTCTTTATATATTCTAGTTATCAGCCCTTTATCAGATGTATAGCATGCAGCCAAAGAAACAATCATTAGAATGTGATTTTCTTTGACTTGTTGACTTTTTCAGAGTGTGTTGTTTCAATCTTTTAAAATGTATTTAGATCTTTTTGTGGCCTAACATATGGTCTATTCTGAAAAATGTTTCACATGCACTTGAGAAGAATGTGCATTCTGACATTGCTGGGTAGAGTGTTGTGTATTTATGCCTGTTAGGTTTAGTTGGTTAATAGTTTTTTGTATATTCTATTTGATGAGTCCAGCTCCTGGCTAAAAATCTATGTGTGATTTTTCAGGCCCAACCATAGGCAATTGTAAGGATTTTACTTGTCAGGCCTCATCAGGGAAATCTGCCTTCCCCACAGCCTTAATGCACAGCCAGTGAATTACAGTTTCTAAAAGAAGTTGCAGTCAAGGAATCAGGCTCACCTAGCTGACCGTGCTCTTACACATATTTGCATTCCTAGACCAAGTACCTCCACTTAGAGGTTTCTTTATCTGGGTCTCTGGCAAAGGCTTTCATCAGGTCAAGGAGGCCTATGCCAAGACCTCCTTATGGAGTTGGGAAGGTGTAATCTTAAAGACATGTTTCTCCACACTGATTCAGCACTCAGATTTTTTCCATTCCTTGCCCTTGCCCATGGCCTCCTGGCCCATAAAATTGCAGGAGCCTTTTGTTCAGGGCTTCACTGGCTATGAGATGACCTCCACGTCTGTGCTGACTCACCTGACCCTAGACCAACAGCACTCCATGCAGGAAAATGGAAAAGGGGGAACTGGTATTTTCTCTAGTTTAGCCTCTTGCTTATATTATCACATTAAGTGATTAAAAGCCTGATTTTTACTTTCATTTAGGCTTTTCTTAATCAGCTATTCTGACATCTGGTAGCTCATATCTCTTGAGCTAGCTGAGCTCCTGACAATTTGGTGCAGCAAGCAGGATAGTGGATTGACCACAATTATGGAAGAGCAAAAGCCCAGAAAATCCCATGGGCCACTTTGCCAATGGGGTGCTAGTGGAGTCCACAGGGCACTCCCAGGAGGTGCTAGTGGATGTTTTGTAAGAGTTTGAGGGTCCCACAGATCACTTTGCCAATGGGCCTTGAGAAATGCTAGCAGATTCCACAGGACACTTTGCTAGCTATACCACTGAGTCTTAGGAAGTGCTAGCAGAAGTCTTTGGAAATTTTTGGAGGTTGCTAGTGAATTGCTTATATAAGATTTTTATTTTGAGGGGGCCATTGGTCCTTATCATTAGCTTTCAACTCCTTTGCTGAGCTCGCCCAGTGGGTCAAATCTGACATCAAACAGAGGGGCTCCAAGCCAGGGGCAATTCTCTGGCTACTGTTTACTGTTCTCCCATGATTGGCTCAAAAGTCATTGGAGACCCTCATGGCTGAGTTGCACCCAATGACTATTGTTAGCCCTAAGTAGGTCCTTGGCACCAGTGGAAAGACTATAAAGCAGTGATTTATTGAGATTCATGCTTTTAATGAAAAAGAATGTAGAGCATTTCAGGACCACTTTGCCCAGTGTCCTGAAGAGACTTGAGAGATTTGGTTAATTTGCCTCCATGATGAAGGAGGTAATTTTGTTAAACTTAGTGAGGGAGATTGGTGCCTTGTGGGGTGCATCACCTCAGATCCCCTCCTACAGAGTACCTTAACAGTAACCACTTTGTCTAAGGAGGAAGAAGAAGAGGGGAAGATGAGAAATAATAAACACACTGAAACCCTTTCCTTCCTCATCTGGGTACCATTTTGGATCTGACAGGTTTGACTTGCCACTGGATAACATATCTGAACCAGACTCACAGAGGCTATAGTAGCCCTGTGAGCCACCTGGTCATCCCTTGGGTCTACAATGAGAGAGTAGGAATAGTACATGATGGGATTCTTAACCAGATTCAAATTCAAATTTCCATGTTCATTCATGCCACTCTTACTGGTTATAAAGCTCAGTTAAACCACATGAGATCAGATCAATCAGTCCATGACACAATCTGAATCTTAACTGACAAATTTCCAGGTATGGAAAAAGTGACTACTGTCAAAATAGCAAAAATTGACCAATAAAAAGACATAAAAGGTAAACAAGTGTTCTCTCCTGGACAGTCTGGGCAAGGACCTTTCTGAAGCGATCTCTGGATCTGGTTACTCAGTGAAGGGATCTTTTAAAAGGAGATTGATTCACAATAGCCACAAAGAAAACAAAATACTTATGAATATACTTAACCAAGGAGGTAAAAGATCTCTACAAGAAGAACTATGAAACACTGAGGAAAGAAATAGCAGATGACACAAACAAATGGAAAAACACATCATGCTCACGGATCAGTAGAATCAACATTATTAAGATGTCCATACTTTCCAAAGTGATTTACAGATTCAATGTAATCCCTATCAAAATACCAAAGCCATATTCACAGATCTACAAAAATAATTATATGCTTCATTTGGAACCAAAAAAGAGCCCAAATAGCCAAAGCAATCTTAAGGAAAAGGAACAAATTGGGAGGCATCACATTATCAGACTTCAAATTATACTACAAGGCTATAATAACCAAAACAGCATGGTATTAATATGAAAGTAGAGACATAGACCAAGGGAACAGAATAGAAAACCCAGATATAAAACCATCTACCTACAACCAATTGATAACAACATACACTGGGGAAAAGAAGCCCTATTCCATAAATGGTGTTGGCAAAACTGGATAGCCACATGCAGAAGAATGAAACAGGACCCTCCTTATCTCTCCCTGTATACAAAAATTAATTCAAGATGGATAAAAGACTTAAATGTAAGACATGAAACCATAAAAATTCTATAAGAAAATGTAGGAAAAACTCTTCTAGACCTTGGCCTAGGCAAAGAATTTATGACTAAGACCCCAAAGGCAAATACAACAACAACAAAAATAAACAAGTTAAAAAGCTCTGTACAGCAAAGGAAATAATCAACAGAGTAAATAGACATCTTACAGAATGGGAGAATATATTCACAAACTATAAATCCGATAAAGGGCTAACATCCAGAATCCACAAAGAACTCAAACAAATCAGTAAGAAAAAAACAACACTATTAAAAAGTGGGCAAAAGACATGAACAGAAGTTTTGTAAAAGAAGATAAACAGGTGGCCAACAAACATATGAGGAAATGCTCTCAACATCACTAATCATCAGGGAAATGCAAATCGAAACTACAATGAGATATCACCTTAACCCCTGTCAGAACTGCCATTATTAAAAAGTCAAAAAACAATGGATGCTGGCAAGGATGCAGAGAGAAAGGAATGCTTATACACTGTTGATGGGACTGCAAATTAATACAACCTCTATGGAAAATAGTATGGAGATTCCTCAGAGACATAAATGTAGATTTACCATTTGATCCAGCAATCCCACTACTGGGTATCTACCCAAGGGAAAAGAAGTCATTTTATCAAAAAGAAACCTGCACTCAAATGTTTATCACAGCACAATTCACAATTGCAAAGATATAGAATCAACCTAAGTGGCCATCAATTCATAAGTGGATTTAGGAAATGTGGTATACATATATATATATACCATGGAGTACTGCTGAGCCATAAAAAGAAATGAATTAATATCTTTTGCAGCAACTTGGATGGAATTGGAGACCATTATGCTAAGTGAAGTATCTTAGGAATGGAAAAACAAAAATTACATGTATTCTCTAATAATTGGGAGCTAATCGATGGACACACATGGGCACAAAGAGATGTAAAGGTCATAGGAAATCAAGTAGGGGGGAGGGGAGGATGGGGGGATAAAAACCTACCTATCGGATACAATGAACACTATTCGGGTGATGGGCACACTAGAAGCCCCAATTTAAGCATTATAAAAGGTATCCATGAAACAAAAACATTTGTATCCCCTTAATATCTTGAAATGAACAAAAGGAAATCGGTGGGACACCCACTGAGGAACTCTTAGCCAGGTTCTGGGCCACAGGGGGCTCGACAGGCAATTCTGCTAGGGTTTGCACAGTGATGGTTCTTATAACTAATACAGGCGATATTTCCTCTCCCTCTGTCAATGGCCCCAGAATCCACACCCTGGGATTCTAACTCAATGGGTATCTGTGAGACCTTCAGCAAATCAGATTTGTCTCTATTTCCTTATCTATACAATGAGGGTGGAATTAGATGGTCTTTAAAGTCTATGTTAATGTTTTCAGTTCTACCTCTTCTTTATGTATAATTATTTAAATTTAACTCACCTATAAGAAAAAATATCCTAAGTGCATGCGTTCTCTCTCTCTCTCTCTGTCTCTGTCTCACACACACACACAAACACACACACACACACACACTTATTACAAGTGTTCCCTATATATACATGAATTTAAGACAGGAGCATTAGTCCCTAATCACAGTTTCTGGTCTTTGAAATAATTATATGGCTTCAGCTAATCTCACAGGGTATGTCTTGAATCCCAACATTTTTAAGCTAAGTGTTTATCTTTGAAAATGAGTATATTATATCTTGATGCATCTGCTCTAATCTTAGGAAGGATGTTAAACTAAACAGCATCTTTCATTAGTTTTTTTTTCAAACTCTAAATTTAGTATTGTACTGAAAAAATGTTTTTTTCACAAAGTTGCAATTTCACCTTTACCTCCCTGAATTAGTAGTTCTTATTCTTTCATTCCTCGATCTTATGAAATGTATCTGTCCTGGCAGAACAATAGCATTGTCAAACTCAACATCTGGTGATAATTGGAAACAATCTTCATCAGTGATTTTATGGGAATTTATAACATCACTAACAGCTCCTGATCACTCTACCGTTTGTTAAGGCCAAGCATTTACTGCCTGATAAATTTCAATATCAAGAAGCAAAAGGTTAAATGGCATGTTAAGTGTTTGATTAGTGAGACTAGCAACTGTTGGGCTCTGGGAGGGGGAGCAGGATATTCCTAGGACATCTGCTTTGTTTGCACATAGCATGTTTATAGTCCCAAGAGGTCACAGAATTTTGTAAAGAAGAGTACCACATTTCCTCTGCCTGTGGTTCCTGGTGATTAAGCTTAGTATAATAGTAAGCTCTTTTTATAGGATATTGTGCCAGCTAGTATTAATGGAAAGAATGTCACTAATCTAACAGCAGGGTATAATCTCCCTTGGCATGATATTCAACTGTGCATATTGCCTACTCCTTAAGGTTCTGATTTACTGTTACTGATACTTGGAAACTTCTAATTTACATACATAAAACTAGGTTTTGTTATAGTGGACTGAAGCCACCTGCTTGAAATGCCAACACTTTCTCTGCAGGGGCTTACCACCTGCTGTTCTCGCCCATAGTGAGTGTTGGGCGTGAGGTTTGGGATTTCCGGCGTCTGGACATCAGGCTCATTCTCCTCTTCACAGAAGCTAACCCACTCCTCCTCATCACTGATAGCTCCAGCCTGTGGAAAAGGAGATCCTGAGGTCAGTTGGATGAGCCACAGGGAATGACGCTGCCATATACACAATGCATACCTGCCCAGCATGTAGTGGGCTGGGCAGAGCCACACTGCATCCCCAACACCTGGGACTAAGTTGAGTCCTGCACACACACACCTCCTTTTGTGCCTTGGAGGTACAGGCTCTTCCTATCCCCTCTATTAAGTCTGGGTTTTAGTCAAAAGTTCAGAGTCAAGAACTAGGCCTCTGGGCCTGAAGGGTAAATCCTCTGGGAACAAACCTCTGAGAATCTTCCACACCATCTTGTCCTTCCTCTCATTTGACAGGTGAGTACTCAAAGTGGGTCCAGAGAAAAGAGTCGGCCAGGATCCCACAGTGAGCAGTAACAGAACTGTGGGCATGGCTGGGTGTCCTCACTTAGGGTCCAGAGCCATTTCTACCACATGCTGGCTAGGGGACTCAATCTCTTCCCACTCCAACACTGACTCTTTCTGCCCCAGAACACACGAAAAAGACACCACTGCTGACCCATAATATAAGGAAGGTTCTTATACAGAGAAGGACTAAGCTTCTTCCTTGGAAACCAGACCTAAAAGGCCCAGAGTCCCCTTAAGATTTAAAAGAACCACCTCAGGGCCGAGGTGATTAGGGAAAAGCCATTCCCTTCAAATAGAGACTTGCCTTTTACAAGTCTACCAACGAAGACACCTTGGGGTTCCCTCCATCCTCTCCCAGCTTCTACCTCTTCCAAATCTTTAATCCTGCCCAATTGTCTGTCTCTTGCTTATTTTATTCCTAGTCTTGGACCAGCATATAAAACAAACCCCTCTGTGGGGATGAGACATTTGGTTAAAAATCAGTTCTGCTCCTAGTAAGCTATTGTTACCCATGTGGATGCTCACCAGAAAGGCCCCTATGTTGACAAAGGGGACTATTACCAAGAAGCAGACAATGTTTGTCAACTATACATAGAAACTAAAGTGTCTACCCCAAAACAAGCAGATGTGCATCCAATTGCCTCCTGGATCCACAAGAGGATGGCCCATGGGAATTCAGACACCATCTTAGACTGGGACAACATGCATGGACCGTCACTGTTGTCAGATGTCAAAACTGCATGGAAAAGTTGTCCTTCCTACCAGACCCTGTTCAAAGCTAAAAGAACTGCCTAGGGACAGATTCCCTGAACCAATGGGCTGGAATGTTCTTGGCAGGTAGATTATACTGAGTGTCCCATCCCATCCAGAAGATTTCACTGGATCCTGACTGCAGTTGACACTTTCTCCAGGTTTGACTCAGGACATGTTATCAAGTCCTACAAAACCACATTTGTTTTCTGTTCAGTTTTCCTGAGCACATTGCATCTGGTAACAGTGCCAGATTTGTAGCCCAGGCTACACATTAGTGGGCCCAATCATGGGACATACAGTGGACTCTCCATGCTTCATATCACTCCCAATTCACAGAGATGATTGAGTGTCTCAATGGACAGGTTTACTTGGCTGATGGGAGGGGACAAGATAACCTCAGACAGAACCACACATTTCAGGCATTCTCATATATCAATGCAGCAATTCCCCAAAATAGTACTTCTCATTTGCACCATGTTTGATCAGGCTGTGTGTCCCTTTCCACTATAACTCTTTTTTTTTACAGTTATTGAAACCTCAGTCTCTGTGGGGAAATCTGCAAGGCCTTCCATCTTCTTTGACTCCTTTCCTGAAGGCTCATAAAGATGAAAGATTAAAAAAACTTCCTTGGTAGGTGTCCCACCAATCTCCTTTTTTTATTTCAAGATATTAAAGGGGTACAAATGTTTTTGTTACATGGATACATTTCATAATGCTTAAGTCAGGGCTTTTAGTGTGCCCATCACCCAAATAGTGTTCATTATACTCAATAGGTAGGATTTAAATTCTGCATTTATTTTAAATAAATATTTTCACCAGATATAGCATTCTAGGTTGACAAAAATTTTCTTCCACTAATTCAAATATATTGCTCTACAAAATAAAGCCCATCAATCTTTACCAAACTCTTCCAAAAAATAAACATAAAAGAGCAAATAATTCCCACCTACTATCATAGTATTACTATGATACCAAAACCATACAAAGACTATACAAAGGAAAACTGTAAAACAATATCACTTATTAAATCCACAATAAAGTATTATGAAACCAAAACCAGCAATATACAAAAACGTTTATACATCATGATTGAGTGGGATTTATTACAGGAATGCAGGGTTAGCTTAACATCTGAAAATCAATTAATATAATAATTATATCAGTAGAATAAAAAATAAAAAACACATAATCATTTCAATAGACACAGAAAAAAATGTTCTATAAAATCCAACACCTTTTCATGATAAAAACGTTCAACATACTAGGAACGGAATGGAAGTCCCTCAACCTTTATCAGGTTGAGGCCTTTATCAGGGCATCCGTGAAAAACCCACAGCTAGCATCATACTCAATGATGAAGGACTGGCTGATTCTTCCCTAAGATCAGAATGTCTGTTCTGCTAAATCTAATCAACATTGTATTGGAAGTTCCAGCCATGATAATCAGGCAAAAAATAAACAAGAGGAATCCAGATTGTAAAGTAAGAAGTAAAACCATCTCCATTTGTAGTTGACATAACCTTATATATAAAAAGTCCTAAGATATCCACTAAAAATTATCAGAATTAACAAACCAGTTCAGCAAGTTTACATGATACAAGATCAATACACAAAAATCAATTCTATTTCTACACCCCAGCAATCAACAATTCTAAAATGAAATTCTGAAAACAATTTAATTTACAATATCATCAAAGGGAATGAAATACTCAGGAATAAATGTAACAGATGGAAACTACAAAACATCATAGAAAGTAATTGAAGAAGATTTAAATAAATGGAAAAACAACCCATGTTCATGGATTGAAAGAATTAACATTGTTAAGAGGGAATTACTCCCCCGCAAATTAATCTACAACTCAACATAATCTCTATCAAAATCCTAGTGGGCGTTTATTGCAGAAATTAACAACCTCATCCTAAAATTCACATGCAAATTTAAGTGACAGAATAGCAAAAAGAGTCTTGAAAATGTACAACATTGAAGAACTCACACTTACTACAAAGCTACAGAAATCAAGACAGTGTGCTAGTGGCTTAAGAACAGACATAGATCAATGGAAAAGAATGAGAGTCTGCAAATAAACCCATATATCTACAGTCAATTGATTTTTGACAAGAGTGCCAAACTATTCAATGGAGAAAAAAATAGTCTTTTCAACAAATGGTACTGGGACAACTGAATAACCATATGCAAAACCGTGAATTTGGATGCTTTTCTCACACCATATATAAAAATTAACTCAAAATGAATCAAATACCTAAACAAAAATATAAAACTTTTTTTTAAAAGAAGCCAAAACGTTCTTTAAGAAAAGACAGGTACTTTATGCTTACAGAGGGAAGGAAAAAAGAATACAACATACACACACACACACACACACACACATCAGTTGACCCGGATGACTCCAAATCATTATGACCTATAATAAATCTACTTAATTACGTCCATCTCCTCTCTTTCTCTCTCTTCTTCTCATGAAGCACATGTAAGTGTTACTGGGGATCTATAAAGTCCATCACCAACTAGGGTTTCTCTTGCCCATCAATACACGAGTGGATCAATAAAATGTGGTATATGTATACCATGGAGTATTACTCAACAATAAAAAACAACGGTGAATTAACACATCTGGTATTATCCTGGATGGAGCTAGAGCCCATTCTTCAAAGCAAAGTATCACAAGAATGGAAAAACAAGCACCACTGGTACTCACCATCAAATTGGTACTAAGTGAGCAATACTTATGTCACACATGGAAATAATATTCATCAGGGGTCGGTCAGGTGGGGGGGTGGAGGGGTTGGGAAAACTCTCACCTGGTGGGTGCGGGGCACACAGTTTGGGGGACGTCCACAATTGTAGCTCTGACTTGGGCAGCACATGGGCAATATATACAACCAAAGTGTTGTACCCCCATAATATTCTGAAATAAAAATATATATATATAACTCTTAAAAGAAAATACAGAAGTAAGTCTTTATGATCTTAAATTTGGCAAAGGATTCTTCAGTATGACACCAAAAGCATGAACAACCAGAAAAAAAAAACTCAGTACAGAAACATCTTTGTATTCTTGAGTGAATCTCAATTTGTCCTTTTAGTCTCTTCATTTAACGTAATACTAGATTAGATTGCTAATATCTCACGTAGGATAGCTGTATCCTCATTTATAGATGTGGCTTCCCAGAACTCTTTTATCATGCTCTCTTCTGTGGACTTTACCATCATATTATATTTTCTTTAAACAAAAATAAGATTCCTCAAAGCCACAAGTGGCCCTCCAGATCCCCAAGTGTGGTCCCATGACCAAATCCAAACTTCACAGAACAAATTCCTTTATTAAAAGGACTTGTTCTGTAAAATTTGGATTCAGTCAAAAGGCTGCACTCAAGGATACAGACGGCCACATGTGGCCCCAAGACCACAGGTGCTCCACCTGTTCTGACAAGAAACACCTGGGGAAGCCAGGCCATTTGAGATGGTAACTCATTGATGATCTCAGTTACTTCCATTCTTCTTAGTCTTTAACTCTTTTTGGGAGAGGAGGATGGGTTTAATTCTGTAATTTGTATTTTTTAATTCCCACATTTTATCAATATTTCCAATTGTGTTATCATAGATATTTAAAAGGGATATTCTTTCCAGTGAAAAATATTTTCTATGATATTATTCTCTTTTCTTCCTCAGGTAGTTACTTAGAGGTATAGTTTAGCAATTTTTTAAGCCAATGGCTCTAATATTTATTTATTCACCAATTCCTAATTTGGGTATTTTTCTAGGAATAAGTACTGCCAAGAAAACAATTTTAAACTTGGTAAATATTTAAGGATGTTTCTTATATTCATAACTATCCTCATTATTTTGTGTGTTTTGTGTTTGGAGACTGTTGTTTTCCATTTTTGCTTTTTCTGATTCACTGAGGTTTTGATCAGAACTGAAGGCAGTGATTTGTCAGCCAGGTCCCTTGTTTTCAAGGAGCACTCTCTTCCCCCAAGTCAAAGAGTTTCTACTCAAGCCAAGAAAAAGCCTTTACATCCATGGGCAGTTCTCTTCTAGCAAAGCCTACCTCAGGGTGGAAAATGTAGTGCTCTGAAGCAGGTGAAAAAGCTTAGGGCTTGATTCAGAAGACAAAACTACATCATTTCTCCTGGCCCCTAATGTAAAGAGACCAAAGTAAGGGATGTTCATGTTTTCTTTGTCTACATGGTAATAATAACAATAATATTATAATGCAGCCCCTTTCTCTTCTCCCTCCACATCTATCCCTGCCTCCACTAATTCTCTGCTTACCAATTGTTTGTCCCCTTAAAATTCAGGTCCAGCCTTTGTGAAAATAAATTTGAGCTTCAAAACCTAGCTGCATGAAAACTCATGATGGCTACAGCATGTACAATACACAATTTCCCTCCTATGACTTGCTGAACAGAGTTTATTGTTTTTTACTTCTAACAAGGGTACTCTGCCCATGGATCATTGTAGGTCAGTGCACCTTGAAGGAGCAAGAGAATGTTACAGCATAAGGACCTGCAAAGGCTAAATGCACATTCCAAGATGTGGCTCTCCCTCTTTTGAATCTACTTTTCTTAAGACATGTCACAGACTTTGATCATCTGCATTCTTACCTTATCCTTTCTATGAGATTATGAGTCCATGGATGACAAGGACTATCTCTTACTCATCTCCTGTATTCTCTACACACACCTTCAGATGTAATAGGCCCTTAAGAAATGCCTGCTGAATTGAAAAAATACCTTTATCCTTTCCCTAGCGAGGTATTACAGCCTAGCACTTAAAGTATTTTCAGTGGTGAACCATTTATCTAAAGCAGTGGTTCTTAAACTTGAATGTACATCAGATTCACCTGGAAAGTATGTTGAAACAGATTTCTGGGCCCCTCTCTCAGTTTCTGATTTATTAGGTCCAGAGTAGAGCCTGAGAATTTGTATCTTTAACAAGTTCCCAGGGCGATGCTAACGTTGCTATTCCAGGGACCACACTCAGAGAACAAGTGATCTAAGGTAAAAGTCCTGCAGACCAATTACTCCATCTGTTCCTCTCAAGACATCAATAATACCAATTATCAGGAAAGAAACATTATTCATGAGAGAGACCCAGAAGAAAGATGTTGTAAACAAAAGATTAAGTCACAAATTATAAAAGGAGAGAAGTAATATGTACACCACAATTTTGCAATACTATGACAAGAGAACATCCCTTAGCCTCACTGAATCTGAATCTCTGGGGGTGGGGCCCAGGAATATACACTAATCACCCAGGGTGATCCTGATGCTGGTGGCTCAAGGACCACACTTTGAGAAGTTCTTCAAGATATATCACAAATAATCATGACACACCTGAGTAAAGTCCCATACATCATCCTAAGTTACCTTCTTATGTATTGAGCAACAACTTCTGCATGACCTCAAAACCAACTCTTTTCCTCTCTGGGCCTCGGTTTCTTCACTTACCAAATGTAGTTCCGCTATGCAGCATGCTCTAGTTCTACTCTAGGCCCTACCATAAGTTACACCTCTTTTTCCTTTCTCCAGAAATGTAATTGCTACAAGAAGTCCTTAGTTTTTCAATTAATAAATGGATTCAGGGTGCTAAATCTCAATCTCTGCTTACAGTGAGTTTATGAGGGAAAAAAATCTCCCCTTGGTTGGAAAGGCAAGTGAACCTAGTAGCTAGAAGAGTAGCTCCACACTATTTATTGAAGAAATGCAGGGCAAAACTACTCCAGATGAGCAATTGTTTTTCCCATTCCATTTCTGTATGAGTATTCACTTAAGCAACTACCTATCTTTCAGCTCTTGCCATGTACCTCTCATCTGCTCCCACTCAGTTTAACATTTACACTGCCCAGGGTGGAATCAATATTTTAATGAAAAGGATGGCTACCAGATATAACTGAACACTGGGAGTTACTGTCCAAACCCAGCTTACCTGACAACATTCATGCTTTCCTTTAGGCCCTTTGAAATGGGCCTAATCTTGAGCCGTGTTAGTGTGCAAATGCAGAGGTTGATGAATCTATCACGGAAGTACAGCATATTTATCAAGTTTGCAAATGGCAACACTGAAAGGAGAGTGAATGTGTTGGGTGGCAGAATCAGGATCCAGAGAAATTTAATAACGAGCAAACTTTGAGCACATCTGAAGTGCAACCAGCATGGTTACCCATCTGTGTAACTTGGGTCTAAAGGATCTAAGAAGTGTCAGCTGGAGAAGACTTGGAGGTATGGGGGCTGGCACACAACAGCTGACTTCAAATACTGGAGGATGGATTAACTACCCTGTGCAGGTCTCCAGCATGCAGTCCTAGGACTATTGGATGAAGCTACAGGGAGGCAAGTTTGGGCACAATGTAAGTAGCATGGCACTGCAAAGGGTTGAGTGACTCTGTTGAACAATTGTTTCAGGCTGGAAGTGAGGTATTGGTGACCAAACGTGGCTATTTCCAAGGTTCAAATCTTCTAGCTACACTAAGCCCTGTGATTGTCACCTCATTGGCACTTGATCAATGTTGACCCGCCTACTGTTTTGCTTGTGGAACTTTAAGCTATAGCAGAGAAAAAAAAACTTCCTCTTCCTGTAGCCCCAGTGATTATTTAAGGATGTGATACTTTGAGGTTGCAAATAGGTACTAACAGCATAATCATTTTTTTGTAGAAAAAGATCACAGTTTGGGCTAATAGATCAACAGTCTGGATGGTTACACAGTACACTAAAATGCTAACACTTCTAATTTGTGGGATTATAGGTAATTGGCTTGTATAAATTTAAAGTGATAAAAGTATTGTTGAAGGGCAGGGATTGGGACATACACATTTATATGTATTCCTTATTGTATTAGCTTGGGCTACCATAACAAAATATCATAGACTGGGTGGCCTTAACAACAGAAGTTAATTTTCTCACAGTTCTGAATGCTAGAAGTAAGTCTCAGATCAAGGTCCTGCACGGTCAGGTTCTGATGAGGAGTCTCTTCCTGGCTTGCAGATGGCCGCCTTCTTGGTGTGTCCTCACATGGAGGATCCCTCTCCCTCCTTCCTCTTATAAAGCCATGTTCCTATCAGATTAGAGCCTGACCCTTATGACCTCACTTAACCTTAATTACCTCCTAAAGACCCTATCTCCAGATACAACCACACTGGGAGCTAGGGCTTCACCATGTGCATGGGGGCGCACAATCCACTCCATAGCATTTATGCTCACCATGAACACCAAAAATGCTTGGTTCATTAAGACAGCAAATTCTGTTCAGTACAAGAACCAAACCAGAGGTTCCATGCTACTGGTAATTAACAGGTATTCAAAATCTGAGTTTATGTTCAAAAGAAAATGTGATGTGTTTAGTCCAGTGTGTGTTAGCAAACGCCTCCTGCCTGCTTCCCAATCCAACCCCAACCTTAGGTGTCCCTTCCCATTAAATTGAAAAATACTTTCCAGAAGGCAAGAGAGCCCAGCTTGAATTCCAGCCCTTGTTCACGTTGTAGATCACTTCAGACTCTGCATTTCCATTTCTTCCTCTCTGTGTTAAGGGGGTTAGTCCAAATAACCACCCACCTCTCCCAAGGTTCTCTAACTCTATGATTCCAACTCTAGGGGAAAAGCACCTAGCATCCCCAAGTCAGGACCCACTGGATCTGAACAGAAGCAAGCATTTCCCATGTGAATAATCTGCTAAAACAATTTTCCTTCAACTATCATGTTTGGCTCAAAAGTGTACCCTTGTGTACTTTTCATTCCTTAGAAGACCACCAAGAATGAACCATAGGAGTCTCAATGCACTTCACATTCATATTTTATTGCTACATTAGAAATGAAAATAAACTGTGAGAAGCTACAAAAACACGAAACTTCAGGAAGATTATGAAGCAATGGAGGCACCCATTGTAAAAGGTTAAAATTGGCTCATCCTGTAGGAGATGTAAGGACTACACACACAAAGGTCATCAATGGTGAGACTGACGGCATCTGCCACCTGAAATTTACACACCAATGGGAAGCTTAAAAATGAACTTAAGGGAACATTGGTTACTCCTCACTCATTAGCCAAGGAGTATAGGTGAGAAGACATAACAAGTTGCCTAAAATCTCTACAAACACATAGGTTTACAAAAAACAAGTCTAAAACCAAGACTGTCAGGCAATGTCGAAATTTGCTCTTGGGAGAAGATCCCCATTTTATGATGTTTGAACAGACTCTTTCTCTTGCTGGATAGCTGGGAAAAACAAACAAACACAAAAAATCATTAAGAGGGTATTTTCCTAAGATTAAGTTCAGTTTCTTCCAAAAGAGCTCTTTGCTAAATCACTGAAGTCTGTCATACACGCTCTAAATTTAGAATGCCAGGGCACTAACCACAAATCCTCGCAGTGGGATGTGTGCATGTGTGGGTGTCAGCCACCTGAACATTCATTAGGATCCACATCAACTGTGAAGGTTTTTTTTTTTTTTAATTTGAGAGGTAGATGTATGCTGTTGCTTTCTTTTTTCCCCATAGATTATTAGAGGACTGAGGAGAAAGTGAATCATTTTCTCCAGATTTCTCTATCCTTATACAACTAAGAAGATACAACTTTTCAGACAATTTTGACTAACTTTGGAACTCTCAAAGCTGACATGACAAAAAGTGCCCCTCATCTTTTGCAAATACACTTGAGGTTTCTCCAGGAGGCTATAATTCTGGAGGGTAAAACTGATCCCTTGAGTCTGGGAGCCTGAGTATACCCCAAAATCTGAACTTTTTCTTTCACCTTTATCTTGTCATCAGGTAGCAAAGACCAAAAGGACAGAGTTTTCATGGTTCTTTAGGGATGAGACCAATGACCCAAACTGTTGGATGCAGAAAAATGTCTAATAAACATAAAGTAGACAAAACTAAGATTTTTCTGGTGCTAAGTCCAATATTCCAAAATTGGTTCTAAGGTGGTTTTTAGTAATTTTCCAACAAGAAACTAGTTTATTCCCCCATTGCTACTAAGACCTATCGTGTGAGTACCACTTATATAACCCAAGTAAGAAGACAACTATTTGATATTTCTAACTGTTGCATTAAATGCAATGGTTCTTTAATTATTGCTTACCTTGTGGTAAAAGTTACAAGAGTTTATTTACTGAATCTATCAACTTTCCCCATTGTTTGTCTCCACCAGAACCCCTCCCCCATGACTTACTTTCCTTAGAGGGGAGAGTATTTTTTTCTTCAGTATTAGTTTTCTTCAGTTTTGACCTGTCAAACTTCTCCACTTCCGACAAGTCTGGCTTATCACTCATCTTGACTAAAAGAAGGACTGAAAAAAAAAATTTAACTGGCAGAACTATCATCATACGAAGGGGTCCTAGCTAAAAATTCTCACATTTAATAGCAATATTTATTTTACCTGCTAATTTCAACAGGAAAACAGCAACAAATCTTAGAAAAGTTATGGGTTTTTTAAAAGAATACCTTGATTCCATATCATTACCCCATTTCTGATAGGCAGTACTGTAAATGCCATTGGGTCCGGATGCACCAGACACCAAGATGCTCTAGAAACCCAGAGCCAATATGTCCGACTCTTTTAAAATCACAGCAAAGGTAAAATGGAGGTGAGAGAAGCACAACAGCAGATAGGGACAGAAAAAAAAATTGGATTTGACCAATCACTAATTTGATTTAATGATTTTGTAACAGGAGATAGCACTATTCGAGCATCTTCACTTTCTACTCAATTACTTCTTTTTTCAGCATTTTTCTTGAGGGATGGGGAGCAGCATACAAAAAGGGTATCATCAGTTGTACTAATTTCTTTCCATTTTAAATGCTCAAAGACAGTACGTTATGCCGCTACAATAAGAGAGGAAGGGGATTTAGTCTGTCATAACTAATTACATATCTCATAATAGCTCCTTGTGGCATTGCTTTGTAAACGCTGTAAGTAAGAAGGGACAGCTAGTTGGGATCAGACCCAGGACTTCAGCAGCGTGAGACAAACCAAATAGAGTTCAGTCTTATTTCACCACGTTTTCTCTGCAAAGGGAGAGGCAAAGAGATGCGTGCGTGGCCGTGGACATGATGAACTGCCTGGTACCCTGTGAACATCCCGCGTTTGTCCAGAAGAGACAATAGGAGACCCCAAAAGCCGGAAGGCAGAGCTCTCACTCGCGTTCCTGGCCCCACCCCGGCGGAGTAAGACACGTCCAGTGCCCAGAGTAGAACGCAGAGGCCCCCACGCAGCCACAAGTCCCGAACGCGCCTCCATTCAGTCTAGGTTACCCTAAGACCCTCCTTTGCCAAGAGATCAGACGCGATCTCAAAGCTGGGAAACTGGAACTAACAAATAATATCAGGGCCGGGCTCCCAGACCAGTTTGTCAGGAGCAGTTTGTTTACCTTTTAACATAACTGTTATTGTTGTCGGGGGCCCAGCCTAACGGCCACCGGAGGGGGGGGGGCGAGGGCCCAACCCCAGAGGGCCCATTCCGGGCGGCCCCCCCAAACTCCTCCTCGTCCTCTCAGCCTCCGACCCGCAGCTACCGCGGACGGGCCGCTTTGGGGGTAAGAAGGGATAGCTCGGGCCCTCCTTTTTGGGACCGACCCCCGGGAGGGCTCGGCGTGGCGCGCAGAAGGCGGCGCCCCGGGAAGACAAAGGCGCGGACCCGCCAGGCGGCGCAGAAGCGAGACCCCAGCCCCAACCCCGGCCCCTCCGGCTCCCGAAGGCGCGACATCCCCCACTCCGAAGCCCCTGCGTCCGCCCGTCCCCATCGCCTCTGACTCCCGCGGGGCCGCACGGCCTCACCTGAAGGCTTGAAGACGCGTGAAAGGCCGCACACCGGGCTGAGTCCGCTGCTCACTCTGGACCAGGTTAGCGTTCCCGCGCGCAGCCCCGCGGTTATAAGGCCCGCAGCAGGCCCCGCCCCAGACCCCGTCCAGCCTCTCTGATTGGCCGAGGGAGCCCGGGCTCGCCTCCCCGCCCCTCCCTCCACTTCAGCCTTGCAGGCCAGCGTCCACTGTCTCCCCTCTACTTAGGACTTCACCCCTGCCACAGGGGATTGAAGACGTCGGAGCACACCCGACTTCCCCAGACCCACGTCCCCGACCTCTCCCACTGCTTTAGTCCTGAGAGTCCACATTCCCTTCATCCCAAGTACACTCACTTCTTCACAATAACAGGGGACTCTACAATAAACAGATGTTTTTCACAGTTAGCTGTGCACGTCTGGAACGCTGAGATCAAAGCTGAATGAGCCGTATTCAGCCACCTTTGGCTTTCTATGGCCATTGGGGCCTAAGTACACTGTGATGACCAAACAGTGGTTTGGAAGCGGGGTTCAGTGTTGTCTGTTCTAATCCTTGGCCAGGTCATGGAGTAAGGGTGCTCATGGTGAGGGTGGGTGGTTCAGGATCATTCACCCCCACAGCTGGACATTTCTGTGACAGTGGTACTCTCCTATATAAAAGTCACATTTTTTACTTTCTCGGCCACTGAACACTTTAGCAGTCAGTTTAGAATGATCACAGGAGAATCTACTAAGACTACTCATCTTTATATCCCCAATCCCTAGCACTTTGCTTGGTCCACAGGAGACACTGAATAAATACATGTCTATAGATTGTATTAATAGTAATAAAGGCGTGATAGAGCACAATTTTTGGACAGCAACGCCACCTACTGTCTATTGTGGGAGAAAAGTGAAAATCTAGTAGTTCCTTGAAAGGAATAAATGTACAGGGTCATTTTCTGTATATTCGCCCAGAAACTTAAAGCGTTAAGGTAAAATGGAAGTAGAACTATGTCTTTAGCTTGTACCCCATATTTTCCATATGGCTCATGTCTGGTGATATAGATGTACATAGATCAGAAATTACCCTCTCCACAATGCTTTCTCAAGCCTTCCCCACCTCATCCATTCCCTTTTCTATGCTCTTGTAGCACTTTGTATTAATGTGAGAGTTTTGTATGTCTGTTGGAGAAACTTTTAAACCAGAAAGGCACACTCATGCAACAAACAATATTCATTGAGTACCTACAATGTCACAGCATTAAATATAATAAATGCTGGTGTTTCCACTACTCAGATTTCAACGTTGTTCACATTTAGGTATATTTACTTTGTCTTTTTTTTAAGGAATGAAAACATTACAGAAAAATTGAAATTTCCTTGACCCTCGCCCCATTTCCATTTAACTTCCCACTTCCCCGGGGGTAGTCCTATCCTGAATGTGATATAGCCTCCCAGCCCATTTGCCCATCATTACAGATTTATGTGATTTCTGTTTCCAGGAGCAAAATGAAGCATTGTTTGAACCAGTGTTCCAGGTCTAAGACCACATTCCCCCTATCACTTGGGGTTGACAAGAAGCCCCAGACACCCACCCCTCCCCAGCCCAAACTTCAAAATCCTGCCACCCCTACCTGCCTTGAATTTATTGGAACTCATCTAATGATGACATTTATCTCCATTTGTACCAGTGCTCACCCCAAGGACCCCAAGACACCTCTCAACTCCCACATTCTAACCTCCATAAGCTTTGCCCACAGCCCCTCTTTAGTTCACTTCTCTCACCCCTGCCCCACTACTAAAACACAATACACCCTCGGTAATTCCTCTGTATCCTCAACCTCTTCTCTGAAGGGCTCCTTCATTGTCTTGCTCCAGCAGACAGACTCTCCCCTGAGGACTCTGTGTCCCCTAGAGCCCACTCACAAGGAGCAGATGATTTTTCTCTCCCGCCACCATCATACCACAGAGCCTAAAGGTCGGATAAGTGACTTCCTTGCTTCTCGTTGCTGCCTTTAGACCATTCCCCTCCCACCTCCCTAAAAAAACCCCAGCTTTTGACAGCTTGTGTCATCGACTAGCCTTCATTGTTGTTGTCATGTATCAAACTTCAACTATTCCCCTCTAATTTCTCAAAGATTTTAGCTCCTAGAACACAGTCGTTCTCAACAGTGGTTGTCCTGTCTTCATTCTTGGTGAGTTGAAGAATGATCATTCTGACAAACTGGCCCCTTCAGTTCCTCGAACATTTCTCCTCCATGACATTGTCCTCAACTCCACCTTGGCTGCTCACTCACACGGCCATGCCCTAGACCTTCTCATTGCAGTTATGGAAACCCCTCCATAACCTCAATTTCAAACATCCTTCTTTCTGATCACCACCTCCTCTCTTTTCAGTTCACAGCCTTTGGACCCCACTTTCTTTCAACTCTACCAGAGTCTCTAATCCATTGATTGTATCAGATTTCCACCATCTCTTGTTCCCTTACTGTTTTCTCTCCTCTCCTTTCCTAGCTCAAATGACATGCTCAGGCTCTATAATCATTCCTTCCCATATACCCTCCACTATTCTGCCTTTTCACTTTGTATTGCTTCCTTGGCAAGTTCACAACCCTGGCTAAATCCAACTACAGCTCAAAAAGCCTGAGCCCACACAGATAAATCTGGCTGGAGGAAAATACATAAATACATGACTAATTTCAGTTTAAATTCATGACCATGAACTTCAATTGGACCCTTAATGTTACCAGGCGATCACTTTTTAGGTCTCCTGTCCCTTAACTTTCTGACTATTCTTAGTTACTATTTCATACCTTCTCTCTCTTCAAACTCCCTACACCACCTCCCCATCCCAACTCTTCTCTTACCTCCTATTTTTTACTAGAAAATTGTAGCCATCAGAAGAAAACTTCCACAGACTCCTGCCACCGCATCACTTCACCTACCTGCACCTGCCTATGTATACATGGCTCTCCTGTGGATATTATACATAAAAGTTCCAGACTCCCCTCTAAAATTGATCCCTTTCCTTTTCCACTAGATCTCTTTCTTTCACACCAACTCAATGATACTACTACCCTTATCTCTAACATCATCAATATTGTGCTCATTACTGTATCATTTCTATCAGGATACACTCATCTCCTATTTCTTATCTATCTCTATGTCTATGTATCTATACACACATTATCATTGTAAATATATATATATATACACATCCTTTTTATATGTACATACTCTTGACTCCAATTCTCCCACCTGCCATTACCCCGTTTCTTTGCTCCCCTTTGATGGAAATCTCTTTTATAGATATATGTGATATATGTTTCCATGTTAAATATAAGGCATCATTTGATCAGGTCCCATGTATTTATTTTGGTTGCTGCTGTGATTGCTTTGGGGGTCTTCTTCATAAATTCTTTGCCTAGGCCAATGTCCATAAGAGTTTTTCCAAGGTTTTCTTTGAGAATTCTTATGGTTTCATGTCTTAGGTTTAGATCTTTTATCCATTGTGAGTTGATTTTTGTGAGAGGTGAGAGGTGTGGGTCCAGTTTCAGTCTTCTACATATGGCCATCCAGTTTTCCCAGCACCATTTGTTGAATAGGGAATCTTTTCCCCAGTGTACGTTTTTTTGGGATTTGTCAAAGATCAGGTGACTAGCTTCTGCACAGCCAAGGAAACTATCACTAGAGTGAACAGACAACCTACAGAAAGGGAGAAAATATTTACATGCTACACCTCTGATAAAGGGCTGATAACCAGAATCTATACAGAACTTACGAAAATCAACAAGAAAAAATCAAACAACCCTATTAAAAAATGGGCAAAGGACATGAACAGAAACTTTTCCAAAGAAGACAGAATAATGGCCAGCAAACATATAAAAAATTGCTCAACTTCTCTAATCATCAGGGAAATGTAAATCAAAACCACAATGAGATATCACTTAACTCCAGTGAGATTGGCTCGTATCAAAAAATCCCCAAACAACAAATGTTGGCGGGGATGTGGACAGATAGGAACACTCATACACTGCTGGTGGGACTGCAAATTAGTACAACCTCTATGGAAAGTAATATGGAGATACCTCAAAGAATTAAAAGTAGAATTACCATTTGACCCAGCAATCCCACTACTGGGTATTTACCCAAAGGAAAAAAAGACATTTTATAATAAAGACATCTGCTCACGAATGTTTATAGCAGCACAATTCACAATTGCAAAGATGTGGAAACAACCCAGGTGCCCATCAATACACGGGTGGATTAATAAAATGTGGTATATGTATACCATGGAGTATTACTCAGCAATAAGGAACAATAGTGAATTAACACATCTGGTATTATCCTGGCTGGAGCTAGAACCCATTCTTCGAAGCAAAGTGTCACAGGAATGGAAAAACAAGCACCACTGGTACTCACCATCAAATTGGTACTAACTGATCAACACTTACATCACACAGGACAATAATATTCATCAGGGGGCAGGCAGGCGGGAGGGGGGTGGAGGGGATGGGAAAAACTCTCGCTGAACGGATGCGGGGAGCACAGTTTGGGGGATGACCACGATTGTAGCTCTGACACGGGCAGTGCATGGGCAATATATATAGCCAAAGTGTTGTACCCCCATAATATTCTGAAATAAAAAAATAATAATAAAAATAAAATATATATATATATAAGGCATCATTTGAACCAGTGCTCCTGGCCTAAGACTGCACACCTACATCCACCTGGTGTCAAGAGGGAACCCCAAATGACCATCCTTCACAATCCTTCATTCTCTCTGCCTATTATATTCCTCACTCACTCTGCCCCAGCTGTGGCCTCCCTGTTGTTCCTCAAACAAGCCACACTCACTCACTGTTTTCTTAGAGTCGTTACAATGTCTATTTCATCTGTCAGGACACTTCTCTCCCCAGATATCCGGTTGACTACTCTCTCATCCCTTGTAATATTTGCCTCTATTCACTGTTTGAAATTTTTTTTCCTCCCATTTTCTCTTGAACACATTCCAATCAGGAATTCACCTCTTCTACTCCACTGAAATTACTTTCATCAAGGTCATGAATGACATTCACGTGGTTCAATCCAATGGTCATTTCTTAGTCCCTCATTTTGAACTATCACCAGCATTTGGCACAGTTGATGAGTCAGTTCTCCTCACTTTCACTTTCTTCACATGGTTTCCAGGACGCTGTACTCTCCCATTTCCTCCAATGTCATTGACTGCTCCTTCTCGGTGTCCTTTACTAACTCCTCCTCTTCTCCCAGATCTTTTAAAATGGGAGTGCCCCAGGGCTTAGTCCCTGTTCTTCTACTCATTTCTATCTACACTCCCTTGGTCTTGGTGATCTTTTCCAGTCTGATGGCTATATTAAACATTTCTTTTTTTCTTTTCTTTTCTTTGTCTTTTTTTTTTTTTGAGACAGGGTCTCTCTCTGTCACCCAGGCTGGAATGCAGTGGCACTATCATAGCTCACTGCAGCTTCGAACTCCTGGGCTGAAGTGATCCTCCTGCTTCAGCCTCCAGGGTAGCTGGGACTATGGTCACAAGCCCTCATGCCTAGCTAATTTTTAAAATTTTTTTGTAGAGACAGGGTCTTGTTATGTTGCTTAGGCTGGTCTCGAACTTCTGGCCTCAAGTGATCCTCTCACCTCAGTCTCCTAAAGTGCTGGGATTACAGATGTGAGCCACCATGCCCAGCCTATAGAAAACATTTCTATGTTAACAACTTCCAAATTCATGTCTGCAGGCCAGATCTACATCCTAAACTCCAGTCTGGTATATATAACTGCCTCCTCAGCACCTCCACTCAGTTATCTAATAGATATCTCAAACTCAAAATGTCACAGACTGAACTCCTAATCTTTTCTCCCAGACTTACTCCTTCTATAGCCTTCCCCACCTCAATTTAGGGCAACTCCATCAGTCTATATGGTCATGTCAAAAACCTTAATATCACCCTCAATTCCTCCCTTTCTTTCCCACTACACACCCAAAATGAATTCAAAATCCAGCCACTGACCATCTCCTTTGGTATGCATAAGGTCTAATCCACCATCATCTCTCAACTGTACAACTGCAATGTCCTTTGGCAGGTCTTTCTACTTCAACCCTTGCCCCTTAGTTTTTGTATTTTCAGCACAAAAACTAAAGTGCTCATTTTAAAAATAGAAATTAAATCATGGCACTTCTCTGCTCAAAATCCTACAAAGATACTTCATTCCACTCAGAGTCAGAGCCAAAGTCTCTACAAAAGCCCTACATTTTCTGGCTCTTCGTTATATCTCTGACCCCTCCTTCTGCTCTCTTCCTCACTCATTCTGTCCCATACATGGCCTCCTTGCTGTTCCTCAAACAACCCAGGCTTACTCTTGCCATAGGTCCTTTGCAATGTCTGTTTCCTCTGAGAGGAGTTCTTGTTTCCAAGATATCCACTTGTTTAAACTCTCTCAGTATTGTTAAGTCTCAAATCTCACTGTTTTAATGAGACCCACCTGAACCTATTTAATGCTTCAACCTGCCCACCCTGTTTTCTCTATCCCTCTTATTCTCCTTTGCTATTTCATTTCAGTCTTCTGCTGTTGAAATGTAAGATCCATGAGGGCGAAGATCTCTGTTTTGTTCACTGATCTCAAGTACCTAGGATTGTGTATACAATGAAGGTTTGTTAAATGAATCATTTTCTGATAATTTTTGCATTACAATAAATTGTATCACTGTGTGTAATTTCTACAACTTGCTTTTTTCACCCCATGTTATGATTTTTTAGATTTATCCATGGTTCACTGTTACTACAGAAGTACATTCATTTTAATTTCTATATAATATTTCATTATATGAATATACCATAGTTTACTTATACATTCCAGATCTTGCAAATACTTACATTGCTTCCATTTTCTGTGTTATGACTAGTGCTGCAATTAATATTCTTGCAATTGCTTCCTATTAGTCTATAAGCATGTCTCATAGATGGGAAATTTCTAGATGACAGAATATGTACATTTTCAACCTGTCTAGACACTGACTTTGAAATAGCTTTCCATAGTAATTGCACCAGTTTACACTCATATTAGCAGCTTAGAGTAGTTCACATTTTCCCCATGTTCTTTCCAATATTCAGTATTTCCAGACTTCTTTTTACCAATGTAACAGGTGAAAATTAGCATCTCCCTAGTGTTTGAATCTGCATTTCCCAGAATATTTCATAAGAGTGGACATCTATAAGTTTTGTGACTACATAGTTCAGCTTCTGTAAATTGCATTTTCATATCCATTGTCCCATTTCTTTTTAAGTTCTTTGTCTTTATAGTATTGCTTCCTATGAGTTTCTTAAATATTCTATATTCTATTTATTTGCCTGTAATATGTTTTGCAAAAAGGAATTCTCTAAATCTGTTGCCGGGCTTTATTTATTTATTTATTTATTTATTACATTCACATTTTGTTGGTTTACAACAAGTATAACTGAAATAAACTTGTTTGAAGGAAAAATTTGACTTCTGATACACATGCAACTCAGTTGGTGAGAGCCATATGTAAAAAAATATCTTACTAAGCAGGTTTTCAAAACATTTTTTAAGTAAAATACACATATAGAAAACTGGACATATTTGAGTGTATATCTTGAATGTTCACAAAGTGAACACACTCATATAACCAACCCCCAGATCAAGACACAAAACATGACCAGCCCTCTAGAAGCCTCTCTTGTGCCACCTTCCAGTCTCTATGCCCAAGGACCATAACCACTCTCTTGATGATTAGTTTTGCCTATTTCATGCTTTAAGTAAATGGAATCATTCAGTATATACTCCCCTTTGTGTGGCATTTTTTGATCAACATTAGGTTTGTAAGATTAATCCATGTTGTCGCGTGTATTTGTAATATGTCTCTTCTTTCTGTACTACATTTCAGTGCATGAATACACCACAATTTATTTATTCATTCTACTGTTAATGGGCGTTTGGGTTGCTTCTAGTTTGGAACTATTATAACTAATGCCGTTATGGACTTACTTATGCCTATCTTTTAGTACACATATGCATCTTTCTTGCGTATATACCCAGGAGTGAAATTGCTAGTGGTAGGATATGCATATGTTCAACTTTAGTAGATAGGGCCCATTAGTTTTCAAAAGAGTTTTCATCAATTGATGCTGGACTTCTAACTTTAACTGTTTCTTATATCCTTTTTTGTAACAGATTTATTGAGATATAATTCTTTTACCATATAATTTAAACATTAAAGTGTATAATTCAATGTTTTTGGTATATTCACAGACTTCTGCAACCATCACCACAGTCAATTTAAGAATAATTTTATTACCCAAAAAAAACAACCCCATAGACTCCAGCTATAATTCTTTAATGCCCCATCCCTTCATCCCTGGGTGATCACTAATATGCTTTTGGTATCTATAAATTTGCTTGTTCTGGATATTTCATGTAAGTGAGGTCTTTTATGACTGACTACTTAAACTTAGCATAATGTTTTTAAGGTTCATCCATGTTTTGGTATATATTAGTATTTCATTCCTTTTTATGCTCAAATAATAATCCATTGTATTGTAATGTGTATACCACATTGTATTTATCCATTCAAAAGTAGATTGAGGTTCAATCCCAGGTTTCACACAAAAAGAAGTTGATGGACATTTGGATTGTTTCCAAATTATGGATAATATTAGCTATTATGAATAATATTGCTATGAACATCCTATAAAAGTTTTTTTGTAGATACATGTTTTTATTTGCTTTCAGTATATGCTTAGAAGTAAAATTTCTGGGTCAATTGGTAACTCTATATTCAACTTTTTGAGGAACCGCCAGACTATTTTTCAAAGTGGAAATGGCTAAATCATTTTCCATTCTTACCAGCAGTGTATAAGGATTACAATTTCTCCATATCTTCAGCAATACATTTTATTATCTGACTATGTGATTATAGCCATCCTTGTCTGTGTGAAGTGGTACCTCAATGTGATTTTGATTTGCATTTAATGATGGATGTTGAGGTAACTAATGATATTGAGCACATTTTCATATGCTTATTGGCTATTTGTATATCTTCTTTGGACAAAAGTCTATTCAGATCCTTTGCTTATTTTTAATTGGGTTAATTATCTTTTTACTATTGAGTTATGAGTTATTTGTATATTCTAGATATAAGTCCTTTATCAGATATATGATTTGAAAATATTTTCTTTCATTTTGTGGGTTGACTTTTCACTTGCTTGATGGTGTCCTTTGACTCACAAAAGTTTTTAAATTGAACAAAGTCCAATTTATCATTTTTTCTTTTAGTTGCTTGGGCTTTTGCTGTCATACATAAGAATCCATTGCCAAACCAAGGTCATGAAGATTTGTCCCTATGTTTTCTTCTCAGAGTCATATTGTTTTAGCTCTTATATTTGATCCATTTTAAGTTAATTTTTGCATATGGTATTAGGTAAGGTTCTAACTTCATATTTTTGCATGTGGCTATCAAGTTGTCCCAATACCATCTGTTAAAAAGACTGTTTTTCCCCCATTGAATGTTCTTAGCTCCCTTGTCAAAAATAAATTGAGACTTCCAGTTTTCTGTTGTACATCTAAGGAGTCATTATTCCCATCCTTACAGCAGGAAAAAAGCTGAACAAGCTGAAAATTATTAATTAACAACTCTTCTTAAAGCCATCACAGAATTGACGTCATAGGGCAAACCACTGCCTCCAAAATTGGAGAGACAAGTGGACACAGAATCACAGCTTAACAAAGTAGAAACCCAGAAATAAAAATGAGCCTTGGAGCGAATACCAGGGTAGGAAAACTTAAACTGCAATTCGTAGATTGCTGGAGGCTCAGTATGGACAAGCTTGAGAGTGAAAAACTCTAGGCAGCCCAGCCACAGGGGAGCCCCCCCACACGTTCATGAATTTTACCTCCAGGAGCCCCACCAGGATCTCAGAGGGTAGATCAGAGGAAAATTCCCTCATTCTTCCAGCAAGGAGAAAGGAAAAGTAACCATGTTGAAATACACCCAAAACATTCTCTTTTCATTGACAAAATTCTTCCCTCATGGGAAACTATTTTACCAGAGCCTAGCTACCTTAAAGTTTCCCAGAGCCTAACCTACCTGGGGAAAGGGAAGTATCTACTCCAGCCTCCTTTAACCTTTAATATCCTGTAAAAATAATACTCAACTGAAACCCCATCTAGAATTTCTCTCTCACATTAGCCAGGCGTTGTGGCATGCACCTGTAGTCCCAGCTATTTGGGAGGCTGAGGCAGGAGGATCACTTGAGCCCAGGAGTTTGAGACTGCAGTGAGTTATGTTGATGCCACTGCACTCTAGCCTGGGTGACAGACCCTGTCTCAAAAAAAAATTAAAAATTAAAAAAATTAGAATTTCTATCTCACTAAGACGTTAAGGGAGGAAACTGATAAACACTTGTGAAGGTCACAGCCCAAAAGCACAGGTGCTCACCAAAAGACTGAAACCTAATCATAGAATTGTGGAATGTTTCCCCTCCTCCCACAACTTACTACCACATCAACAGGGCTCCTGTATTATAACAGCAAAACAATGGAAAGAACTGCACATCTCAGGACTTATTTAAGAAGTATTTAGAGAAACCCAAAGACAAAAGTGGATATAAAAATGAGGACACAAGAGGAAATTTTAGTATGTGACACCTACCACTGCAGCCAACAGTAAACACAGCCTAACTCCTAGCCAGATAAACAGAAAACCTCACACTAAAGGTCTATTTACCTCAGTTCCTTTTAGCCATGTCTGGCTTTCAACAAAAAAATTACCAGTCATACTAAAAGTCAAAAAATACAGTTTGAAGAGAGAGAGAAAACATCAGAACAAGACACAGATATGGCAGGGATTTTGGAATTTTCAGACGAGACATTTAAAATAAGTATAGTTAATATGCTAATAGCATTAATGGAAAAAGTGGACAAACATGCAAGAACAGAAGTGTAACGGAAATACAAAGATGAAACTCCAAGAAAGAATTTTTTAAATGATATAAAGGAAAATCAGTGTAACAAAAATGAAGAATGACTTTGATTGGATCATCAACAGACTACTCATAGATGAGGAAAGAATCAGTGAGCTTGAAGATAGGTCAATAGAAATTTCCAAAACTGAAATGCAAACAGAAAAATAATTAAAAAAAAAAACATAAGAAAGTATGCAAGATCTGTGGGACAATTACAAAATGTTTAACATATGTATAATGGGATATCAGAAAGAGAAGAAATAAGAAAGGAAAAGAAGAAATATTTGGAAAAATAATGACTGAGAATTTTCCAAAATTAATAACAGAAACCAAACCAGAGTCAGGAAGCTCAGAGATTATGAAGCAGGATAAATATCAAAAAAAAAAATCTATGCCTAGGTAATATCATACTCAAGCTGCAAAAAATAAAAGACAAAGAGAAGATCTTGAAAGGGACCTGTAGAGGAGTAAGGGTAATAATTATATAGGACTTCTCTTCAGAAACCATGCAAACAAGAATAGAGTGGGGCAAAATACTTAACAAGTTGAAAGAAAAAAAACCCACCGGCCTAGAATCCTGTATTCAAGGCAATTAAACTTCAAAAGTGAAGGTGAAAGACTTTCTCAGAGAAGCAAAATATGAGGGAATTTGTTGCCAATAGACCTGCCTTGCAAGAAATATTAAAAGAAGTTCTTAAGAGATGGAAAATTATAATATATTGTTCAAAAACTCATATCTACATAAAGAAAGGAAAAGCATTAGCGAATGAATAAAAGTAAAATAAAATCCTTTAGTTTTCTTATTCTTATTTGATCTAATTACACCAGTTTGTTCAAAATAACAATAGCAACACTGTATTTGGTGATTATAACTTATGGGTAAGTAAAATGCATGACATCAATGTTATAAGGGATGGGAGTGAAGAATTGGGAATACTCTGTTTTAAGTTACTTGCAGTATACTGTGAAGCAGTATACTGTTATTTGGAAGTAGACTTGGATTATTTGTGAATTTATATTACAAACACTAGGACATCCACTAAGAAGTATAATTGATATGTAAAGAGAGGAGAGAAAAAGACTCATATAAAATGCTCACTTAAAAACAGAGAAGGCAGAAAAAGGTGTAAAAGAAACAAAGAATAAGGGCAAGAAGTAGAAAAGAATAAAAAATTATGGTAGATATTAATTCAACTATTCATTTACCATTCATTAATCACCTCAAATATCTGTGGCCTAAATACACAAAATTAAAAGAATTTGTCAGAGTGGATATAAAACAAGATCTAGCTATATGTTGTCTACACTTCAAATATAAAGGAACATATACATTAAAAGTAAAGGGATGGAGAAAAATATACCATGCTAAAACTAATCAAAAGGAAGCTGGAGAAGCTATATTAATTTCAGCTAAAGCAGACTCCTGAGCAAAGAAAATTATCAGGGATAAACAAGGGCATTGCATAGTGATAAAAGGGTTAATTCTCCAAGAAGATATAACAGACCTTAACATGTGTGCACCTAAAAGCAGATCACCAAAATATGTGAGGCAAAAACTTATAAAACTGCAAGGAGAAATAGACAAATGCCCTTTGATAGTTGGAGACTTCAGCAACCTCCTGTCAGTAATTGACAGATCAAGCCGTAAGGTAAGGACGTAGCTAAACTGAACAGTACCATCAATCAACTAAATAATTTACATTTATAGAACACTTTATCCAACAACAGCAAAATACACATTCTTCTCAAGCTCACATGGAACATTCACCAAGACAGACGACATTCTGGGACATGAAACATACCTTAACGTATTTGAAATAGCAGACATCATACAAAGTATGTTCTCAGACCACATGGAATTAAACTAGAGAGAAAACAATAACCAAAAGATAGCTGTGAAATTTAAAAATATTTGGAGATTAACCAACATCCTTCAAATAACACATGGGTGAAAGAAGAAGCCTCAAGATAAATTTTAAAATATTCTTAACTAATTGAAAATAAATATACAACTTATCAAAATTAATGGGATGCACTGAAAGCAGCACTTAGAGGATTTCTAGCAAGGAATGCCTATATTAGAAAATAAAAAAGATCTAAAATTAATAATCTGAATTTCCACCTCACCAGGACAATCAGGCAAGAGAAAAAAAATAAAAGGCATCCAAATTGGAAAAGAGGAAGTTAAATTATCCCTGTTCACTGATGATATGATCTTATATCTAGAAAACCCTAAAGACTCCACCAAAAAACTCTTAGATTTCATAATGAATTCAGTAAAGATTCAAGATACAAAATCAATGTACAGAAACCAGTAGCATTTCTATACACCAATAATGATATAGCTGAGAAACAAATCAAGAAGGCAATCCCATTTACAATAGCTACAAAAAAAACCCCCTAGGAATATATTCAACCAAGGAAGTGAAAGATATCTACAAGAAAAACTACAAAACACTGATGAAAAAAAGTGTAAATGACACAAACAAATGAAAAAGGATCCGATGCTCATGGTAGGAAGAATTAATATCCTTAAAATGACCATATTGCCTAAAGCAACTTACAGGTTCAGTGCAATCTCTATCAAAATACCAACATCATTTTTCACAGAATTAGAAAAAAAATTCTACAGTTCATATGGAAACAAAAAAGAGCCTGAACAACCAAAAAAATCTTCAGCAAAAAGAACAAAGCTGGTTCCAATTCTAAGCAGGAATGCTTTCAATTTTTCCCCATTCAGTATGATGCTGGCTGTGGGTTTGTCATATATGGCGTTAATAATTTTGAGGTATGTCCCATCTATGCCTATTTTGTTAAGAGTTATTATCATAAAAGAGTGCTGAATTATTTCAAATGCCTTTTCTGCATCTATTGAGAGGATCATATGGTCTTTGTTCTTGCTTTTATTTATATGGTGAATTAGCTTTATAGATTTGCGTATGTTGAACCATCCTTGCACCTCTGGGATGAAGCCCACCTGGTCATGATAAATTATATTTTTGATGTGCTGTTGAATTTGGTTTGCTAAGATTTTATTGAGAATTTTTGTATCTATATTCATAAGGGATATTGGTCTATAGTTTTCTTTTCTTGTTGCATCCTTTCTTGGCTTTGGTATCAAGGTAATATTGACTTCATAGAATGAGTTGGGGAGGATTCCATCCTTCTGAGTGTTATGGAATAATTTCTTCAGTATAGGTACCAGTTCTTCTTTGTAGGCTTGGTAAAATTTGGGTATGAACCCATCTGCTCTGGGACTTTTTTTATTGAAAGATTTTTTATTGCTGCTTCATTTCTGTGCTTGATATTGGTCATTCAGGAATTCTATTTCTTCCTGATTGAACCTAGGGAGGTTGTGTTTTTCTAAGAATTTGTCCATTTCCTACAGGTTTTCAAGTTTTTGGACATAGAGATTTTTATAGTATTCCAAGATGATGTTTTGTATTGCTGTGATATCAGTTGTGACTTCTCCTTTTTCATTTCTAATTGAGCTTATTAAGTCCTTTCCTTTCTGCTTCTGGTCAATCCAGTGAGAGGCCTGTCAATTTTGTTTATCTTTTCAAAGAATCAACTTTTTGTTTCATTAATCTTCTGTACAGCTCTTTTGTTCTCGATTTCATTTAGTTCTGCTCTGATCTTGGTTATTTCTTTTCTTCTGTTGGGTGTAGGATTGGTTTGCTCTTCCTTTTCCAGTTCCTTGAGCTGATTCATTAGCTGGTTGGGTTGTGATCTTTCTGTCCTTTGGATGTGAGCATTTAAGGCGATGAGTTTTCCTCTCAGGACTGCTTTTGCTGTATCCCACAGATTGTGACAACTTGTGTCCCCATTATCATTTAGTTCAAAGAACCTTTTGATTTCCATCTGAATCTCCTCCTTGACCCAACAATAGATTGTTTAATTTCCATGACTTTGTGTAGAGATGAGTGTTTCTGTTGGAATTGATTTCTAATTTTATTCCACTGTGGTCTGAGAAGACACATGGTATAATTTCTATTTTTCTAAATTTGTTGAGATCTGAACGGGAACCAGACAAGGTTGCCCACTATCTCCACTTCTGTTCAACATAGTGCTGGAAGTCCTTGACAGAGCAATTAGACAAGAGGAGGAAATCAAGGGTATCCAAATGGGGGCAGAAGAGATCAAACTATTGCTTTTTGCTGATGATATAATATTATATCTGGAAAACTCCAAAGATTCAACCAAGAGACTCCTGGAATTGATAAATGAATTCAGCAAAGTCTCAGGATACAAAATCAATGCACACAAATTAGTAGCTTTCATATATGCCAATAACAGTCAAGCTGAGAATCAAATCAAAGACACAATACCTTTCACAAAAGCATTAAATAAAATTAAATATTTAGGAATATATTTAACTAAGGAGGTGAGAGACCTATATCAGGAGAACTATGAAACACTGAGAAAAGAAATTGCAGAGGATGTAAACAGATGGAAAACCATACCATGCTCATGGACCGGCAGAATCAATATTGTTAAAATGTCTGTACTACCCAAATTGATCCACAGATTCAATACAATACCTATTAAAATACCAACATCATTTTTCACAGATCTAGAAAAAATAATCCTATGCTTCATATGGAACCAGAGAAGACCCCATATAGCCAAAGCAACCTTAAGCAAAAAGAACAAATTAGAAGGCTTCAATCTACCAGACATCAAGCTATACTACAAGGCTATAGTAACCAAAACAGTGTGGTACTGGCACAAGAACAGAGACATAGACCAATGGAACAGGACTGAGAACCCAGATATAAAACCATCCTCATATTGTCATCTGATCTTTGACAAAGGAGACAAAAACATTCACTGGGGAAAAGAACCCCTATTCAATAAATAGTTCTGGGAAAATTGGATAGCCACATGTAGAAGACTGAAACAGGATCCACACCTCTCCCCTCTCACAAAAATCAACTCACGATGGATAACAGACTTAAACCTAAGGCATGAAACTGTAAGAATTATAGAAGAAAATGTTGGGAAAACTCTTATGGACATTGGCCTAGGCAAATAATTTATGAAGAAGACCCCAAAAGCAATCACAGCAACAACAAAAATAAATAAATGGGACCTGATCAAATTAAGAAGCTTCTGCACAGCCAAGGATACTACCATTAGAGCAAACAGACAACCTACAGAATGGGAGAAAATATTTGTATCCGATAAAGGGCTGATAACTAGAATCTATATAGAAATCAGGAAAATCAACAAGAAAAAATCAAACAACCCCATTTAAAAATGGGCAAAGGACATGAACAGAAACTTTTCAAAAGAAGACAGACTAATGGCCATCAAACATATGAAAAAATGCTCAACATCTCTAATCATCAGGAAAATGCAAATGAAAAGCACAATGAGATATCACTTAACTCCAGTGAGATTGGCTTTCATCAAAAAGTCCCAAAACAACAAATGTTGGCAAGCATGTGGAGAGATAGGAACACTTATACACTGTTGGTGGGACTGCAAATTAGTACAACCTCTATGAAAAGTAATATGGAGATACCTCAAAGAACTAAAAGTAGAACTAAAATTTGATCCAACAATCCCACTACTGGATATTTACCCAAAGGAAAAAAAGACATTCTATAATAAAGACATCTGCACTCAAATGTTTATAGCAGCACAGTTCACAATTGCAAAGATGTGGAAACAACCCAAGTGCCCATCAATACATGAGTGGATTAATAAAATGTGGTATATGTATACCATGGAGTACTACTCAGCCATAAAAACAATGGTCAACTAATACCTCTTGTATTACCCTGGATGGAGCTAGAACCCATTCTTCAAAGTGAAGTATCACAAGAATGAAAAAAAAGAAGCACCACATGTACTCACCATTAAATTGGTACTAATTGATCAATACTTATGTGCACATATGGAAGTAACATTCATCGGGTGTCAGGCAGGTGGGAGGTGGGAGGAGGGGATGGGTAAATTCACACCTAATGGGTGCAGTGCACACTGTCTAGGGGATGTGCATGCTTGTAGCTCTGACTCAGGTGGTGCAAAGGCAACATATGTAACCAAAGTGTTTGTACCCCCATAATATTCTGATATAAAAAAATATTAGTGATTCTTCTAATTTCCACATAGATTTACATAAATTTAAATATAAGATGTTAATATGTATTCCTAAATTCTAATTATTAGCCAAGACTCCAGGATTTTACATTAATTTAAAACAAATAAACTGAATTTCAGCAAAAAATAGGGAAACAATGCACCTAGCCCTGACTAGAACCAAATTAATTTGCAATTAATTACAAATGCAAGTATTTAGAAATTTAGTGGGTGGGATTCAATTAGAACATGTGAAAACAGTAAAAGGGAAGACATATTCTCTTGAGGACTGTGAATTTAGTGACAAATTTCCAAAACCCTACTTAAAGTGGGGAGAAACACAGTTTGAAATTAAATACAAATAAAGGGAAGGTTCTTATTACATTTAGATATAAAAACAAAATTATGCAAAATCATGTTTGTATTTTTAACATACATAGGGAGTCAGACAAGATATTAAGCAAGATGCTATTTTAAAATGTATATGAACTTTTTAAGTGTGTGTGATAGAGAAAAACATCATTGCTTAAATACTGTCCCATTTTAACAAGGCCGCAACTTGTGTTGCAGCCTCATTGTATTAATAATTCTTCTCCCAAATTACCGTGCACTTGCTGTTACTCTGCCTGAAATGCCCCATCTAATCCTCATCGTTTAAGACCTGGCTTAGATACTGTCTCCTGTGTGAAGTCTTTGATCCATAGCCTTGTATTTGTGTCTAGAAGTACTTATCAAATTACATTGTATTTTTCATTTTTTCCTAATCAGATCTTAAACTTATACTTTTTGTATTTCCAAAATACACTCACCATTGACTCTCAGTAAATATTAACCACATGAATGCTTTCTGTGTTTACTTACAAAAGTGTTATATATAGAATAAAGGCAACTGTATCGTTTAATAATAAAAAAAAAAAAGAACAAAGCTGGAGGCATCACATTGCCTGACTTGAAATTATACTACAAGGCTATCGTAACCAAAACAGCATGGTACTGACATAAAAACAGACACATAGGTCAAAGAAATAAAGCCATATACTTATAGCCAACTGATCTTTGATAAAGTTGACAAGGACACCCTTTTTAATAAATGGTGCTGGGAAAATTGGATTGCCATATGCAAAACAATGAAACTGAACCCCTATTTCCTACCATATAGAAAATAAATCAACTCAAGATGGATTAAAGACTTGAATGTAAGCCCTGAAACTATATACTAGAAGAAAACCTGGGAAAAATTCTTCTGGACATTGGTCTAGGCAAAGAACTCATGACTAAGACCTCAAAAGCACAGGCAACAAAAACAAAAATAGACAAATGATACTTAATTAAACTACAAAGTTTCTGCACAGCAAAAATCAACAGAGTGAATAGACACCCTGCAGAATGGGAAAAGATATTTGCAAACTATACATTCAACAGGGGACTGATATCCAGAATTTATAAGGAACTCAAACAACTCAACAACAAAAACAACAACAACAAAAAACATTAAAAAGGGGGCTAAGGACATAAATAGACGTTTTTCAAAAGAAGACAAACAAATGGTCAAAAAGCATATGAAAAAATGTTCAACATCACTAATCATCAGGGAAATACAAATTAAAACCACAATGAGATATCATCTTGTACCAATCAGAATGGCTGTTATTAAAAAGACAAAAAATAACAGGTGTTAGCAAGGATGCCAAGAAAAGGGAACTCTTATACACTGTTGGTGGTAATGGAAATTAGTACAACCTCTATGGAAAACAGTGTGGAGATTTCTCGAAGAACTAAAAGTAGATCTACCATTCAATCCAGCAATCCCACTACTGGGTATCTACTCAAAGGAAAAGATGTCCAAAGATACCTGCAATCATATGTTTATCACAGCACAATTCACAATTGCAAATATATGGCATCAACCTAAGTGTCCATCAACAGAGGATAGATAAAGAAAATGTGATATATATACACAATGGAATACTATTCAGCCATAAAAAATAATGAAATCATGTCTTTTGCAGCAACATGGATGGGACTGGAGGCCATTATCTTAAGTAAAACACCTCAGACACAGGAATACAAATACCATGTATTCTCACTTATAAATGAGAGCTAAATAATGTGTACACATGGAAGCAGAGTGTGGAATGTGGACAATGGAGACTCGAAGGGTTAGGGGAGTGGGAAGGGGGTGGATGATGGGAGGTTACTTGGTGGGTACCATGTGCATTGCTTCAGTGATATATGACCTGGAGGCCCTGATTTCACCACAATGCAATATGTCAATGTAGCAAAATTGCACTTTTACCTCATGAATACATCCAAATAAAAATAAATGGAAAAAAAGATGACAAATTCAGCATTAAAAAATAATAATAATCTGAACTTCTACCTTAGGAAATTAAAAAAAATTAAAAGCAAAGTAACAGAAGAAAAGAAATAATAAAAATTAGAGCATAAATCAATGAAATGTAAAACAAGAAATGAGAGAAAAATAATTAAACCAAAAGTTGTTACTTTGTAAAGATCAATACAATTGATAAACCTCTAGCCACACTGAGGAAAACACAAATTACTAATATCAGAAATTAAAGAGAGGCCATCACTACTGATCCCATGTATAGTAAAAGAATAATGAATGAATATTATTAACAATTCTATGCTCATAAATTTGGTAACTGAGATGAATGGATCAATTCCTAAAAAAACACAATCTACCAAAACTCACACAAGAAAATATAGGTAATCTAATAGGCCTATATCAATTAAAGTAATTGAACCAGTAATTAATAACCTTCTAAAACATGAAGCAGCATACCCTTATGATATCACTGCTGAATTCTACCAAATATTTCAGGAAGAAGCTCTACAAATCTCTTCTCTACTACAATCTCTTCCAGAAAACAAATGTACAGTGAATACTTCCTAACTCATCCTGTGTGGCCAGCATTACCCTAATACCAAATCCAAAGAAAGACATTATAAGAAAGGAAAACTACACACCAATATCTCTCAGGAACATGGATGCGAAAATCCTCAAGAAAGTATTAGCAAATCAAATCCAATGACATATAAAAATAATTATACACCATGAGCAAGTCAGGAATGCAAGACTGGTCAACATTTGAAAATCAATTAAGGTAATTCATCACAGCAACAGTCTAAATAAGAAAATATATGATCACATTTAGATGCAGAAAAAGCATTTGACAAGATCAAACATCCATTCATGAGAAAAACCCTCAGTAAACTAGGAACAGAAGGGAACTTCCACAACTTGATAAAGAACATCTGCGCAAAAAACCCTACAGCTAACATCATCCTTAGTGATAAGAAACAAGATGCTTTCTGGCTAAGATAAAGAAAAAGGCAAAGATCTCACTTCCCAGTATTCCTATTTAATATGGTACTAGAAGTCCATGTAATGCAGTAAGAAGATAAAAGGAAATAAAGGGTATATGGATTGGGAAGAAATAAATAAAATTATCTGTTCACAGATGACATCATTGTCTATGTACAAAATCCTAATAAATCAACAAAAAAACCCCACTGGAACTAAAAAACAATTATAGCAAGGTTACAGGATACAAACTTAATATTAAAAAATCAATTGATTTCCTATATACTAGCAATGAAAATTTGGAATTTCAAATTATTATTATTTTTTTTTAATTTATTTTTTTAATTTCAGAATATCATGGGGGTACAACACTTTGGCCATACACATTGCCCCTGTTCTGCCTGTGTCAGAGCCACAATCGTGGTCGTCTCCCAAACTGTGCTCCCCACATCCATTCAGTGAGAGTTTTTCCCATCCCTTCCATCCCCCTCCCGCCCGCCCGCCCTCAGATGAATGTTATTGCCCTGTGTGATGTAAGTGTTCATCAGTTAGTACCAGTTTGATGGTGAGTACCAGTGGTGCTTGTTTTTCCAATCCTGTGACACTTCGCTTCGAAGAATGGGTTCTAGCTCCAACCAGGATAATACCAGATGTGTTAATTCACTGTTGTTCCTTATTGCTGAGTAATGGAATTTCAAATTAAAACCACAATACCATTTACATTAGTACCAAAAATGAAATTCTTAGATAAAAATCTAACAAAACATGTACAAGATCTATATGAGGAAAACTACAAAACTCTGATGAAAGAAATCAAAAAAAGATCCACATAAATGGAGAGATGTTCCATGTTTGTAAACAGAAAGACTCAATATGGTTAAGATGTCAGTTCTTTCCAACTTGATATGTAATATAAATTTAATGCAATCCCAATCAAAATCCCAGCAAGTCATTACATGAATATTGACAAACTGATTCAAAAGTTTATAAGGAAAGACAAAGGACCAAGAATATCCAGCAGAATATTAAAGAACAAAGTTGGAGGACTAATACTATCAGACTTCAAGACTTGCTATAAATAAAGCTACAGTAATGAAGATAATGTGGTATTGTTTATCCATTCATCTTTCAATGGAAATTTTGATTGTTTCCAAATTTTGGCTACTGTGAATACTGTTGCTGTGAACACTGGTGTACAAATATCTCTTCAATTCCCTGGTTTCAATTCTATACCCAAAAGTGAAATTGCTAGATCATATGGTAATTCTATGTTTATTTTTTGAGGGACCATGATACTGTTTTCTGTACCAGCTGCACTATTTCACATTCCCATCAGTAATGCACAAGGGTTCCAATTTCTCCATATCCTCAACACTTGTTATTTTCTGTGTTTTTGATAACAGCCATCCAAAAAGGTATGAAGTGGTATCTCATTGTGGTTTTGATTTTATTTCCCTAATGGTTAATAATGTTGAGCATTTTTTCATGCACTTATTTGCCATTTGCATATTTTCTTTGGAAAAGTGTCTATTCAAGCCCTTTGCCCACATTTTGAGTGAGTTGTTTGGTTTTTTGGTTTTGTTATTATTGAGTTTTAGGAGTTCTTTATGTATTATAGATATTAATCCCTGATTAGCTATATGATTTGCAATTATTTTCTCCCATTCTGTGGGTTACCCTTTTATTCTGTTGATAGTGTCCTTTTTTTCTTTTTTTTTTTTTTTGAGACAGAGTCTTACTCTGTTACCCCGGGTAGAGTGCAGTGGCATCGTCATTGTAGGTAGCTCACTGCAACTCCTGGGCTCAAGTGATCCTCCTGCCTCAGCCTCCAAAGTAGCTGGGACTACAGACACACACCACCATGCTTGGATAATTTTTCTATTTTTTGTAGAGACGGGGGTCTCACTCTTGTTCATGCTAGTCTCGAACTCCTGACCTCAAGCAATCCTCCCACCTCAGCCTCCCAGAGGGCTAGGATTACAGGCATGAGCCACTGCACCTGACTGATAGTGTCCTTTCTAAACAAACAAAAAAATGTATTATAATTATGGATTCTGTGAGTCAGTAACTCAGATAGGACAGAGGGAATGGCTTTGCTTTGCTTCATGATGTCTCACACCTAAATTGGGAAGACTCATTTGTAATGGCTGGTAGTAACTTGATTTGCATGGGACTTAATGAAGTGGTGCTGGAGTACCCACTTCCAAGATGGCTTCTTCACCTTTATGTTTAGCACCTTGATGGAACTGGATGAAAGGCTGAAATTAGGTTGGATTATTGGCAGAGAGCCTACATATGACATCTTGAGAATGGCAACATCAGGGTAGTTGAGCTTTCATGATGATTCAATGTTCTGGCAAAGAATGTAGGATCTGCATGACCTTTTAAACTTGAAAATCTTTTCTGCAGTCTGTATGGATTGAAGCAGTCACAATCTCATTCATGTTCAAGAGTGTTTCAAAGAATTAGTGTTCAAATTTTCAAGCTGCCATGTTAGAAGTTCCATTTTTTATATATAAAGTGTAGGAAAAAGTAAAATCATACAGAGAGAGAGCAAGAGAGAGAGAGAGAGAGAGAGAATTTTCTATCCTTTTCCCTACCTACAATCTCCATTTCCTGCACTGTTGTAAATGAATATGAAGTGATAGTTGTGGTTAAGATTATGCACTGTATTTTTGTAGCTACCAACTTCCTTTTCAATGGTCTACTTAAATACTAAGTTTTAGGCATTAGCTAACAAAATAAAACACTATAATTATATGATCCTTCAAATTTAAGTATTGGTTTGAAATATTTATGATGATTTTTGCAATAGTCCTTTGAGACAGGGTGGGTGGACTTCGTTATTCCTATGTGATGCTAAGGAATACAAGGACCATAAAATTAGTTTATTTCTTCAGAACTACAAATAAGTGACAGAACCAGGGCATGACACTACATAATCTTTCTTTTTATTTCTTTGCTACTTTCAGAATAAAGGCAATGAAAAATAATAGGTTATGGCTCAAATCGGTTTGTTTCTTAATATGTCTGAATTCACTATGAGAAGGAAAAAATGGTGAGATAGAAAGCCAGAAATAAACTTCTATCCGTTATGCTGTTTCTAAATATTTTCCTAGATATAGCTTAAGCTTTCTGAGAAGCTATGACTTTCTCTTGGTATATTGAATTATATTTTATTTGGTAAGTCTTTTGTTTTCCATAATTCTGCACTAAAACTAAATTATACAATTATTATGGACAAGGTAGCTGGTTTGTTTAAATTACTTCCCCATATTGCTCACAATGGGTTCATAATGCTATTAATTCTATTAAGCAATTATATAAAATGTAAAGTTATTTGGAAACAATTCACCTGCACTTTCTATTTTCTATGCATTTATGTGTTCAAATATGAAACCTGTATACTTCATTAATGAAAGATTTTGCAGTTATATTAAGTGCTCAAAATTACATAGTAATTAAACTTTGGATATAAACTTGGCAAATATTCCCATGCCATAATAATCAGGACTAAATAAAATGTCCATTTAGTGTTTTAGAGACTTTTGTATTTCCTAAAATAATCACAAAATAAATGTCTTACATTTTTACTAATATAGCGTCATCTTAAAACAGAAAATAATTTTCTATACTGTTTGCCTTTTTTTGTGTGTGTGGTAAGAACATGTAACATGAGAGCTATCCTCTTAACAAATGTTTTAAAGTACACAATACAGTAGTGTTAACTATAGACACAATGTTGTACAACAGATCTGCTATGATCTGAATATTTGTGTCCCCAAAATTCATATGAAACCTAATCGCCAGCGTGACAGTATTAGGAGGTGCGACCTTTGGGAGGTGATTAGGTCATGAGGGTGAAGACCTCATGAATGGGATTAGTGCTCTTATAAAATAAACCAAGGAAGCTTGTTAACCCCTTCAACATGTGATGACAGAGCAAGAAGGCACCATCTATGAACCAGAAGGAGGTTCTGGCACACCAAATTACACACCAAATCTGCTGGCACCTCAATCTTGAACTTTCCAGCCTCCAGAACTATGAGAAATCAATTTTGGTTGTTTATAAGCCACCCAGTTTATGACATTTTGTTATAGCAGCCCAAATGGACTGAGACAAGATCTCTAGAACTTATTCATCTTGCATAACTGAAACCAATACCCATTGAATAGCAATTGTCTGCTTCCCCCTCCTTCAATCCCTTGGCAACCGTCTACTCTCTGTTTTTTAGTTTGACTATTTTAGATGCCTCATATAAATAGAACCCTACAGTTTTTGTCCTTTTGTTACTGGCTTATTTAATCTAGCATAATGTGCTCTAGTTTCATCCATATTGTAGCATAAGTCAGGATTTCCTTCTTTTTAAGTGTGAATAGTATTCCACTGTATGTACATACCACGTTTTCTTTATCCATTCATCTGTTGGTGGATGCTTAGGTTGTTTCCATATCTTGGCTATTGTGAATAATGCTTCAAAGAACACAGGAGTGCATATCTCTTTGAAATCCTGATTTCAATACTTTTGGATATATTTCCAAAAGTGTGAGTGCTGGATCATATGATAATTTTATTTTTATTTTTTTGAGGAATTGCCGTACTCTTTTCTATAGCTTCTATAGTGTCTGCACCATTTTACATTCCAAACCAACCATGTACAAGGGTTCCAATTTCTCCACATCCTTGACAACACAAGTTGTCTTTTTTTATAATAAATATCCTAATAGGTGTGAGGTGATATCTCATTCTAGTTTTGATTTGAACATCCCAGATGATAAGTGATGTTGAGCATCTTTTCATATACCTGTTGGTCATTTGTATATCTTCTTTGGAGAAATATCTATTCAAGTCCATAGTCCATTTTTAATGGGGTCATTTGAATTTTCTGCTATGGAGTTGTAGGATTTATTTGTATATTTTGAGTATTAGTCCCTTGTCAGATATATGGTTTGCAAATATTTTCACCCATTCTGTACATTGCATTTTCACTTTGTTGGTTGTTTCCTTTGCTGTGCAGAAGCTTTTTAATTTGATGTAGTCCCACTTGTCTAATTTTGTTTTTGTTGCTTGTACTTTTGGTGTCATATCCAAGAAATTCTTGCCAAGCCTAATGTCATGAAGCTTTTCTCCTATGTTTTCTTTTTGGAGTTTTACAGTTCCAGATTTTATGTTTAAATCTCTAAGCCATTTTGAGTTGATTTTTGCGTATGGTGTAAGATGTGTGCAATTTCCTTCTTTTATATATGGATATCCAGTTTTCCCAACAACATTTGTTAAAGAGACTGTCCTTTCCCCATCATGTATTCTTGCTGAAGATCAGTTGAACGTATACGTGTAGATTTATTTAAGGGCCCTTTATTCTGTTCCATTGGTCTATATGTGTGTTTTAATGCCCATACCATACTGGTTTAATTACTATAGCTTTGTAGTATATTTTCAAATCAGAATGTTTGATACCTCTAGCTTTGTTCTTTCTCAACATTGCTTTGGATATTCAGAGTCTTTTGTGGTTCTATATGAAGTTGAGGATTTTTTTTCTATTTCTGTAAAAAACGTTCTTGGGATATTGATAAGTTTTGCATTGGATCTGTAGATCACTTTGAGTAGCATGAATATTTTAACAATATTAATTCTTCCCATCTGTGAACACAGGTATCTTTCCATTTATTTCTATCTTCTTTAATTTCTTTCATCAGTGATTTGTAGTTTTCATCGTACAAGTCTTCCACATTCTTGGTTAAGTTTCTTCCTTACTATTTTATTCTTTCTGATGCTATTGTAAATGGGATTCGTTTCTTAATTTCATTTTCAGACAATTTGTTCTTTGTGTATAGAAACACAACTGATTTTTGTATGTTCATTTTGTATCCTGCAACTTTACTGAATTTGTTTATCAGTTCTAACAGGTTTTTTGTGAAGTTTTTGTGATTTTCTACATATAAGATTATGTCATCTGCAAACAGACATAATTTCACTTCCTCCCTTCCATTTGGATGCCTTTTACTTATTTTATTTCTTTTTCTTTTTCTTTTTCTTGTTTTTTCCTAAATGTTCTGGCTAGGACACCAAGTACTATGTTGAGTAGAAGTGGTAAGAGAGGGCCTTGCCTTGCTTTGATCTTAAAAGAAAAGCTTTCAGTTTTTTCACTATTGAGTATGATGTTAGGCATAGATTTTTTTTTTTTTAATTTCAGAATATTATGGGGGTAAAACACTTTGGCTATATATATTGCCCATGCACTGCCCGTGTCAGAGCTACAATCATGGTCATCCTCCAAACTGTGCTCCCCGCATCCATTCAGTGAAAGTTTTCCCCATCCCCTCCACCCCCCTCCCGCCTGCCCACCCCCTGATGAATATTATTGCCCTGTGTGATATAAGTGTTGATCAGTTAGTACCAATTTGATGGTGAGTACCAGTGGTGCTTGTTTTTCCATTCCTCTGACACTTCGCTTCGAAGAATGGGTTCTAGCTCCAACCAGGATAATACCAGATGTGTTAATTCACTATTGTTTTTTATTGCTGAGTAATACTCCATGGTATACATATACCACATTTTATTAATCCACTCGTGTATTGATGGGCACCTGGGTTGTTTCCACATCTTTGCAATTGTGAATTGTGCTTCTATAAACATTCATGAACAGATGTCTTTATTATAGAATGTCTTTTTTTCCTTTGGGTAAATACCCAGTAGTGGGATTGCTGGGTCAAATGGTAATTCTACTTTTAATTCTTTGAGGTATCTCCATATTCTTTTCCATAGAGGTTGTACTAATTTGCAGTCCCACCAGCAGTGTATGAGTGTTCCTATCTGTCCACATCCCTGCCAACATTTGTTGTTTGGGGATTTTTTGATATGAGCCAATCTCACTGGAGTTAAGTGATATCTCATTGTGGTTTTGATTTGCATTTCCCTGATGATTAGAGAAGTTGAGCAATTTTTTATATGTTTGCTGGCCATTTTTCTGTCTTCTTTGGAAAAGTTTCTGTTCATGTCCTTTGCCCATTTTTTAATAGGGTTGTTTGATTTTTTCTTGTTGATTTTCCTAAGTTCTGTAAAGATTCTGGTTATCAGCCCTTTATCAGAGGTGTAGCATGCAAATATTTTCTCCCATTCTGTAGGTTGTCTGTTCACTCTAATGATAGTTTCCTTGGCTATGCAAAAGCTTTTTAATTTGATCAGGTCCCATGTATTTATTTTTGTTGCTGCTGTGATTGCTTTGGGGGTCTTCTTCGTAAATTCTTTGCCTAGGCCAATGTCCATAAGAGTTTTTCCAACGTTTTCTTTGAGAATTCTTATGGTTTCATGTCTTAGGTTTAGATCTTTTATCCATTGTGAGTTGATTTTTGTGAGAGGTGAGAGGTGTGGGTCCAGTTTCAGTCTTCTACATATGGCCATCCAGTTTTCCCAGCACCATTTATTGAATAGGGAGTCTTTTCCCCAGTGTACGTTTTTGTGGAATTTGTCAAAGATCAGGTGACTGTATGAGGTTGGTTTTATATTTGGGTTCTCAGTCCTGTTCCATTGGTCTACGTCTCTGTTCTTGTGCCAATACCATGCAGTTTTGGTTACTATAGCCTTGTAGTATAGTTTGAAGTCTGGTAGATAGATGCCTCCCAATTTGTTCTTTTTGCTTAAGATTGCTTTGGGGTCTTCTCTGGTTCCACACGAAGCATAGAATTATTTTTTCTAGATCAGCAAAAAAAACGATGTTGGTATTTTGATAGGGACTGCATTGATTCTGTAAATCACTTTAGGTAGCAAAGCCATTTTTACTATGTTGATTCTGTTAGGCATAGATTTTTCATATTTGGCTTTTGTGTTGAGGTTAAATTTCTTCTATACATAATATGTTGAAAATTTTTATCATAAGAGGGTGTTGGATTTTGTCAATTTTTTTTTCTGTATCAATGGAGGTACTCGTGTGATTTTTATCCTTCACTCTGTTAATGTGGTATATCACATTAATTGATTTGCATATATTGAAACATCCTTTCACCCCAGGGATAAATCTCACTTGGTCATGATGAATGATCCTTTGAATGTGCTGTTAAATTTGGTTTGCTAGTATTTTTTTTAGGATTTTTGCATCTGTATTTATCAGGGATATTTGTCTGTAGTTTCCTTTTCATATGGTATCTTTGTCTAATGTTTGTATAAAGGTAAATCTGGCCTCATAAAATGTGTTTGGAACTGTTCCCTCCTCTTCAATTTTTTGGAAGAGTTTGAGAAGGATTGGTGCTAATTCCTTACAAATTTGGTAGAATTATCTAGGGAAAACATCTAGTCCTTGGTTTTGGGGAAGTTTTTTTTTCTTCTAACTACTGATTCAATTTTCTTATTCATTATTGGTCTGTTCAAGTTTTTTGTTTCTTTATGATTCAGGCTTTGTAGGTTGTATGTTTCTGGGAATTTATCCATTTCTTCTGAGTTATCCAATTTATTGGTGTATAATTATTCGTAGCAGTCTCTTATGATTGTTTATATTTCTGTGGTATCAGTTATAATGTATCCTTTTTTACTTTTGATTTTACTTATTTGAGACTTTTCCTTCTTTCTTAATTGGTATGCCAAAGGGTAGACTAAAATTTTGTTTATCTTTTCAAAAAACTAATTCTTAGTTGTGTTGGTTTTCTTTATTGTTTTCTTTTTTATATTTCGTTTATTTTTGCTCTAGTTTTTGTTATTTCCTTCTTTCTGCTAATATGGGCTTAGTTTATTCTTCTTTTTCTAGTTCCTTTATGTGTATAGTTAAGTTGTTTATTTGAGATCTTTCTTCTTTTCTAATGTAGGTATTTGTCACAATAAACTTCCCTGTTAGAACTGCTTTTGCTGCATCCCATAAGTTTTTGTTATGTTGTATTTCCATTTTTTCCCTCAAGAAATTTTTTTTCCCCTTTTGATTTCTTATTTGACCTATTGGTTGTTCAGGAGTGTGTTGTTTAATTTCCACATGCTTTTGAATTTTCCAGTTTTCCTCCTGTTATTGATTTCAACTTTCATACCATTGTGGTCACAAAAGATAATATCATTTCCATTTCTTAAAATTTTTAAGACTTGTTTTGTGACCTAACATATGATCTATCTTGGAAAATGTTCCGTGTGCACTTGAGAAGAATATGTATTCTGCTGCTGCTGGATGGAATGTTCTGTACATGTCTGTTAGCTCCATTTGGTCTAAAGTGTAGATCAATTCCAATGTTTTCTTATTGAAATTCTGTCTGGATGATCTATCCATTGTTGAAAGTGGGATATTAAAGTTCCCTAATATTATTGTGTTGCTGTCTATTCTCCCTTAAGATCTGTTAATATTTGCTAAAAAGCTAGAGTGGCTATACTAACATTAGACAAAAAAAATCAGACAAAACAAAACATGTTACTAGAGATAAAGAAAATTATTTTAGAATTAAAAAAGGTCAATCCCTCAGGAACTTACAACAATTATAAGCATATATGTATCAAATAACAGAGCATGCAAATACATAAAGAAAAAACTTATAGAAATGAAGGGAAAAATAAAAAACCCAACAGTAATATTTTAAGACATCAATACCCCACTTGCAGTAATGCATAGAACAACTATGCAGAAGATCAACAAGGAAAGAGAAACCTTCAGCAACATTATAAACCAACATCTATAGAACACACCTATCAATATAAAAACAGAATACACCTTCTACTCAAGAACACATGGAAGATTCCTCAGGATAGACAATAAGCTAAGCTATAAAACAAACTCCATAAGTTGAAAAGGATAAAAGTATAAAACATATGTTCTCCAATCACAATGGACTAAAATTAGAAATCAATAACAGAAAAATAATTGGGGAAATCAATAAGATTGTAGAAATTAAACAATACCCCTCTAAGTCAACAAAGAAATTTCAAAATATCAAAACACAACATACCAAAACTTATGGGATACAGCTAAAACAGTGTTTAGGGGTAAACTTAAAGCCATATAAGCCTACATTAAGAAAGAAGAAAAATCTCAGATCAATAATCTAATCTTTCACATTCAGATGCTGAAAAAGAAGAGCAGATTAAACCTAAAGAAAGTAGAAGAACTGAAATAATAAAGATTAGAGTAGAAATCAATGAAACAGAGAATAGAAAAAGAATAGACAAAATCAATAAAATCAAATGGTGATTCTTCAAAAAGGTCAACAAAACTGACACACCTTTAGATCATTTGACTAAGGAAAAAAGAGAGAAGAATTAAATTACTAGAATCAGAAATGGAAGAGGGCAAATTACCACTAACCTTACAGAAATAAAAAAGATAATAATAGAATACTATTAAAATTGTACACCAACAAATTCAATAACTTAGATGAAATGGGGAAATTTCTGGGAATACAACTTACCAAAACTGACTCAAAAAGAAATAGACAATCTGAATATACCCATAACAAGTAAAGAGATTGCATCAGTAGGAAAAAAATAAACTACCCAAAACCAAAATCCTAGTCCCAGACAACTGCACTACTGAATTTTACCAAACATTCGAAGAATAATTAATAACAATTCTTCAAAAACTCTTTCAAAAAAATAGAAGAGGAGGGAACACTTCCCAAATCATTCTATGAGTCAGTATTATTCTGATAGAAAACCAAAGACATCACAAGAAATGAAAACTAAAAACCAACATCTCTTATGAATCCTTAACAAAATACCAACAAACTAAATTCAGCCAGATATAAAAACAATTATACATCATGACCAAGTGGTATTTATTCCAGGGATGCAAGGTTTGTTTAACATTCAAAAATCAAATTATGTAACACATCATACCTATAGAATAAAATACAAAAAGAAAAAATCACGTGATCATCTAAATAGATACAGAAAAACATTTTACAAAATCTAACACCCTCTCATGATAAAAACACTCAACAAACTAGGAATAGAAGGAAAGTTCCTCAACCTCATGAAGGACATCTAGGAAAAACCCACAGCTGAAATAATAATTAATGGTGAAGGACTGGATGTTTTTCGCCTAAAATCAGGAACAAGAAAAAGATTTACACTCTTACCACTTTCATTCAACATTGTATTGGCAATTCTAGTCAAGGCAGTTAGGCCAAAAAAAATAAAAGACATCAAGATTAGAAAGGAAGAAGTAAAATTATACCTATTTGTAAATGATATATCATATAAAGAAAATGTTAAGGAATCCACTAAATAACTACTAGAACTAATAAATGAGTTCATCAAGGTTGCAGAATACAAGATCAAGATACAAAAATTGTAATTTTATATACTTGCAATGATCAATCCAAAACCATTCACAGCAGCATCAAAAGGAATAAAATGCTGAAGAATAAATTTTACAAAAGAATTGCAAAATTTATGCTCTAAAACTATAATATATTGTTGAAAGAAATTAATGGTCTAAAGATAAGGAAAAATTATTATATCAAAAAGATACCTGAATTGGTATGTTTATCTCAACACAATTCACAATCACAAAGATATGGAATCAACCTAAGTGCCCTTCAACAAATGAGTGGATAAAGAAAATGTGGTATACATACACCATGGAGTACTACTGAGTGATAAGAAAGAATGAAATAATGTCTTTTGCAGCAACTTGGATGGAGTTAGAGGCCATTAACCTAAGCAAAGTAACTCAGGAACAGAAAAATAAATGCCATATGTTCTCATTTATGAGTGAGAGCTAAATTATGGCTACACAAGTGCACACAGAGTAGTATAATGGATATTGGAGACTCATAATGGGGGAGTATGGGAGGGGGTGTGGGACGAGAGATTACCTAATGGTACTACATACACTAATCAGGTGATGATTACACAAAAAGCCTAGACTTTACCACTATGCAATATATCCATATCACAAAACTGCACTTGTACCCCCTAAATCTATTAAATAAGTAAATAAAGTAAGTAAGCCAAATGACAAAAATGTAAGGAAAAATATCCCATGTTCACAGATTAGAAGACTTAATATTGTTAAGGTGGCAATACTCCCCAAACTGATCTACAGATTTGACTCAACCCCTGCCAGAATCCCAGCTGACGTTTTTGTGCGACCTGACAGACTGATTCTAAAATTCATATGGAATTGCAAGGGGCCCAAAATAGCTAAAACAATCTGAAAAAAAAAAGGAATAAAGCAGTAGGACTCACACTTCCCAATTTCAAAACTTACTACAGACCAATAGTAATCAAGACAGTGTAATACTAGCACAAGAATAGAATATTACTTAATGGGATAAAACTGAGAGTGCAGAAATAAATCCATTCAACTGATTTTTGACAAGGGTGCCAGGGCCATTCAATGCATGGTATTTTTAACAAATGTGCTAGGAGAATTGGATAGAAACGCGCAAAAAAATGAAGTTTGACCCTTATTTCACACCATATACAAACATTAACTAAAAATAGATGAAAAGTCTAAATGTAAGAGCAATAACTATAAAACTCTTAGAAGAAAACATAGGGGTAAAAATCATGACCTGGGATTTGGCAAAGGATTTTTAGATATAATACCAAAACCATAAGCATCAAAAGAAAAAAATAGTTAAATTAGACTTTATGAAATTAAAAACTTTTGCCCTTCAAAAGACACCATTAAGAAAGTAAAAAGAAAACTCACAGAATCAGAGCAAATATTTGCAAATCATATATCCGATAAGAAAATTTTATCCAGAATACATAAATCACTTTTACAACTCAATATTAATAAGAAAAATAACCCAATTAAAAATGGGTAAAGGATATGAGTAGACATTTCTCCAAAGAACATATACGAATGGTCAGGAAGTACATAAAAACATATGAAACATTAATCATCAGGGAAATTCAAATTAAAACCACAATAAGATACCACTTCATACACACTAGGATGGCTAGAATCAGAAAGGCAGATAATGAGTATTGGAAAGGAAGTAAAGAAATTGAAATACTTATACACTGCTGGTGGAAATGTAAAATGGTTCAGTCACTTTTGAAAACAGTCTGGAAGTTCCTCAAATGATTAAGCACAGAGTTACCATATGTCTTAGTTCAGGCTGCTATAACAAAGTACCATAGACTAGGTGGCTTTTAACCAACAGAAATGTATTTCTCACAGTTCTGGAGGCTAGAAGTCTGAGATCTGGGTGCCATCATGGTTAGGTGCTGGTAAGGGCCCTCTTCAGGGTTGCAAATTTCTGACTTCTCATTGTATATTCACATGGCAGAAAGAGGGCAAACTAGCGGAAGAGAAGGGTAGAGGAGTGATAGCTAAAGGATATGGGGTTTCTTCTTGAGGTGATGAAAATATTCTAAAATCAACTGTGGGGATGGTTGCACATATCCGTGAATATACACAAAAACTTTGAATTGTATACTTTAAAAAGGTGAATTGTATGGTATGTGAATATATCTAAATAAATCTATTTTTTCCTTTTTAAAAATTAATAGATTTAAGGGGTACAAGTTGAATTCCATTACATATATATATTGTGTAGTGGTGGAGTCTGGGCTTTTGTGTACCCATCACCTGAGTAGTATACATTGTACCCCATAGGTAATTTTTCGTCCCTCACCCTTTCCCACCCTCCCCCATCGTGAGTGTCCTGTGTCCATTATACCACTTTGTGTGCCCTTGTGTAGCCATAATTTAGCTCCCACTTTTAGGTGAGAATATGTGGCATTTATTTTTCTGTTTCTGAGTTACTTCACTTAGGATAATGGCCTCCAGTTCCATCCAAGTTGCTGCAAAAGACATTATTTCATTCTTTCTTATCACTGAATAGTGCTCCATGGTATGTATACCATATTTTCTTCACACACTCATCCATTGATGGGTACTTAGGTTGATTCCAAATCTTTGCAATTGTGAATTGTGCTGTGATAAACATACAAGTGCAAGTATCTTTTTAATATGATTTCTTTTCCTTTAAGTAGATACCCTGTAGTGGGATTGCAGGATCAAATGGTGTATCTACTTGTGGTTCTTTGAGAAATCTCCAAATGATCTCCATAGAAGTTGTACTAATTTACCTTCCCACCAACAGTGTATAAGTTCCCTTTTCAATGTTTCATGACAAGTTTTCCCTACTATGTTGATTGAAAAGTTAAAGATAACTTCATCATTATATGAACACATGAGGCCACACCATCCCCTCTGTATTCTAGCTTTTATATGATGTATATTCCTTATCTTTCAAGTCCATCCTATTCTGGCTGCACCTACCCTTTCTTCTTATTTATTTATTCACTTTTAATACATTAATTGGTCTTTGGTAAAAATCATGAAGTAGGACCAAAATAAAAAATTTGTGTCACATAAAAGCTAGAGGGTAATGGGGATGGTGCAAACTCATTATGTTGACCAATGGTAATGGCATTTTCTTTTTGGCTTGTGTAACTGAAGTTGCACCATAAGAAACAACTATAATTCTTAAAGTATCGCAATTGCTGAAGTGAGATTATATGTAACAAACTTTGTGGCCACTCTGTTCCTACAGAATTTTAGTGCTGGCAGCCTGATCATCTTTGTTCCTGCACCCGTGATGCAAACTTAGGCTTAGGCTCACAGTCAGGCCACCTTTGTTTCTGGTCCTCTCCTAACCTTGGCCTAATTAATTGAGCCTTTGTCTCCCAGTTCTAGAAAATTGGACTCAGTCATACCTCCTCATATTTTTCTCATTCTGTTACCTTGTTTAGTATTAAATTCCTCCATGACCAAGTTTCCTCCTGCTTCTCGCCAATCATCTCAGGTCTGGTTTCATGTCTCTGGGCTTCAGTTCTCTGGTGTTAGACCTCTCTGTGTCTGACAGATGACTTTCCTGGATCTTCATCTCCTACCTGAAGCCAAGAGCCACACAAAGACTCTACTCTAGAGATGGGTTGTGTGTGCTGACTGGAGTTCATTCTTGGCTATTCACAAAACTGAGTCTTTGCTACTTTTAACTTTTCTTCATAGACTATGGCAAAGAACCTCCCTTAATTGCCTACTATGTCCATCCCTTTGCCACACCCTAAATATTACACCAGCTGCTATTTCTATAGCTGCAAGTAAAAGACAGAGGTAACTTTGAAAAAAAATACATTTCTTTGTTGGTTTCTTTAAATTTGGCAAATTATTTTATGAAAGAAATACATATGGTAAAAAGTGAACATCCCATCTTCTCCCTCCTCTGATCTCATGCCTTGGAGAAACCACAGTTAATAGGCTACCAAAGTGGTTTTCAACCCTAACTGCATCTTAGGATCATTTGAAGAGTTTTTCAAATTGCTGATACCTAGCCTCTACCCAGTGGTCTACTGCTAAATGTTTATCAACTGACACTGCAGGAGGGGAGGCTGATTTGTAATATTTACTGATTTCCATGTCATAAATACACTCTCCGTGGTCAATTTCAACCTACCAGTGTTAAACAGTGAAGTCAGTCAGTTGGCAAAATCCCTAGAAATTTTACAATCAGCTTTTATGAGCCAGTATGAGTTGGCTTCAGCAGACCACTGCCTCCAACCTCATCCCATCCCACAATAATTAAATCAGAATCTCTGAGGATCAATTCAAGGTATATTTATCTCACACAGAGCCCTTATAAGGTAGTGTTTGGCTCCTGGGTTTGTAATAACAGTATAACTTTAGGAAACTTACTGTGCCTCAATTTTCTTCATCTATAACATGGGAATATTAATTATACCTACCTTATAGGATAATTATGAAGATTAAAAGAATTTATGTAAGACACTTAGAACAGTGCCTGGCATATTAACAATTACTATTTTCTCTTAACTTAGTTTCTTCACATCAACTGGACCTCTTTTAAAAGACTGTTCAAACTTGACTCTAGCTACCATTTTAAATGTTAATTTTTGTGTGTATCGGGTCATCCGAAGCAACTCAGGAGTTCTGCATTGGAAAGAATTAAAAATGGGTTTAGATTGAGAATATGGACTGAGGACAAATAAGCATTTTAATTAAAACTACAACTAAAATTCACAGAACATTGTATTTAATTCCTTACCTCAGGCTGGAATAAAAAGAGTTAGTGAACATTTGATCAGGGAGAAACATTTCCTGTTTACCAATATTGTAAAAGCTGCTAAAGACACACTCCTCTAAAGATGCTTTACTGCATGAATTAAGTACAAGTTTGAGCTTTGATAAATACTAAAGGCATAAATCAGTACCTTGAAATGAATTTCTGAAGGATAGCCTAAGGGTTCAGTTTCACTGCTCATATCATCAAAAAGGTTTATCTCTTAAGAAAACTCTATTCATTTTGAATAAAGAGATTTTAGAGCCCCAAGTCGCCTTAGAGATCATTCTCTACCCACTTAAAAGGGAAAGACTTGTTGCTAATTAGGTCTGAGGTATGAACAAGCCCATGAAGTTTTCTCAAATATTCTTAGGCTCTTAGTTTTTCCCTCCATCAACTGAGCTTTATGGATTTTAAAAAATTGCTGAAAGTTCCTGACAACCTCACTTTACCAGGTCACTCTGCACAAAGAGAGACTTAATAAATAAGAAAATAATGGAAAAATAATAGAATGTTATTTCTAAATAACATCGTTGGACCAGCTTGAAAATGCCCTCCTGCAGCAATAGAGTATATGAAATTATATGTAGGATTAAACTCCAAAGCAAGTTGTGGTCAGGGTTAAATAATAATGAAAGATCCAGCTTGTATAAATCATCTACATTTCCACAGCTCTTTTAGACTAAAAACTGTTTACAGTGGGGAAGAAGTAGGATAAAATTACTATGTAGGCTTGCTAACAGAGTAGCAATTATGCTGCTAGCCTTGGATATTTTACTCTGTGGTTCACAAATCAGGATTCACTTTAAGAGTGTTTTTAAATTTCATATATGATGTGAAATATCAGGGAGTAGAGACAAGAAAATCAGCATTTTTTATTTCACACAGAGTACTGTGGATAATAGTTTCCATATGCTGTCCTATGAAGTCCTGTGACAACTATGGAAGTTAGGTTTTGTAATTCATTAGAGGTTTAGGATTAATATTTCATAAAACTGCTTTACACCCTTTAGTTTGACACCAACATTCTTTGTCAATATTATTACACCCATGCTGCTTATGAAAATGCAGAATAAATGCAGTTGTTTTTCTATAAGGGCATTACATGCTAAGGTATCTGCCTTGCACATGCTTCTGTAGTCTCCACGGAGAATAGAAATCATCACATCTTACTCACCTTTATATCCAACACCAAGCATTATCCTCTGACACATAGAGGTGCCCACTAAAGGTCTGTTAAGAAAATTATTGACATCAAAGGAAAGCTTTAATTCTGGAATAACTAGAAATATTCTAACACTATTTGGTATGTATTAAATAGTTCATAATAAATTTCATTATGATTTAAATAACTATAATTTAAGTAGTTCATAATAACATTTTTAAAATCCAGGCAACAAGAATCTCTCTATGATGAATTCCCAGAAATGTTTCTGCAAGTTCAGAAGTCTGTAAGTTGTGTAAAATTTAAGTGATGGAATGTTTTTCAAAAACAATTTGTATTGTGAAATTGAAATATGATAAGCTTTTTAAATTTATGAAACAAATAAAAATATAAAGAAGAAAGCAATCATGATTACTTCCCTAACTCAGCAACATCAGCAATTTTCTACATCTTTATTACTATGCACAAACACATACATATGAAAATGTAGTAGTGTTGCCCATTCTATATAAGAGTGGAAGACACAAGAAGGGAAGTGACCTACCCAAGGCTCTGTAAAGAGAGATGGGTCTGGTTCTCACTCCAGTGCTCCCTCCAGCAGATTCATACTTACCATTTATTCTTCTGAACACCTTCCTTAATCAGCCTCCAGGGAAATCAGTAGACATTATTTTCCTTGTCACTCCCAATGTTCTTAAAAGGGTTAAAGAATGGCGGGGAGAAGAGCATATCAATGAAATGCAAAAGAAAGGAGAGAGTTTTGTCTCTGAGGACCTAGATAGTAACAGTCACTATAACTCTTCTTCCTCAAAAGCTGTTGTCCTTGAACTTGTGCAACAACAAACTATACTGGTTGGATGGCCCGTTTGACATTATAGAGAAGGCCCCAAAAGTCAAGATCCTGAACCTCTCCAAAAATAAGGTGAGAAGAGGGAACCTGATCAAATTCTGGTGAAGGGTGGGGGTAGTGCACATCGGGTTGATGACAAGGGGCAAGCTCCCCAGCAAACACATGTCAGCTCCTGGAAAACCTGCACTGGCTGGACCACCACTTCCTGTTCCTCTTTCTCTCCCAGCAGCAGCTTGCGTGAGTACTTCAAGGAAATCAGGAATATGAAAATGCTCAAGGACCCTTGTGAGTGTGTGATGGTGAAGACTGGGCAGGGTAAGGGGATATGAAGGGGACATTCATAGGGGCCCAGGGCGAGGGCATGGCAGCTTTGATCTTTGCTTCTCCTCCCCTGGAAGACCTGAGGAGGCAGCTGCTGAAGCACACAAAATGTGACATCAGTGACATCATGGACTCCCTGAGAGTGTTGCCCAAAACTCAGCATGACCTCAGCTCCTTCTTGGTGGACATGTGGTTCCAGACCTGCTTCCTCCCTTGGGCAGGCCCAGAAAGCTGAGATGGGTAGGAGGTTAAGGAGGATCCTCAGTGCCTGAGCTCTCCCCTTTCAGGAAAGGATGCTCTGCTTTTCTGTCACTGGGGTGTTCAAGGAAGGTGAGTGCCTGTAGAGCCCCCTCCCACATCCCCCACTGCTCCCTGCCTGGGCTGGGCTCCTCTCAGAACTCTCCCAGCTTCCCTGACCCCCTTCCCCTCCCTTCTTACTCCTCCTGTGTTCTTCTGTTCCATGCTACCCTCAAAGAATGACCTGTCTTATTTTTGTCATAGATTCAATAAAAGTTTAGAAATACTTTCTGTACTACCAAAAGAAAAAATACTAAAATGTGAAAAGCTTGGATAACATATTGGCAAACAATATTGCAGACTCTGTGTTAATATATCTGTAAAGGTACAGAAATATCTGAAAATAGGCACATGGCAGGAAATATCTTCAGCTCATCCCAGAGAGGTCACACTAGAGGCTGCCTGTATAAAGGAAATAGCCAAAGTTTGGTGGAGCACTGGAGTGAGAGAGAGAAAAACCAAAAACCAAAAAACAAAAAACATGCCTTTTAATTTTTAAAAAATATAGCAGTCACGTAGAAAGATGCCCCCTCATGGTCAGAGCCAGAATTGTAGCTCTGAAAGTCTCAAGCCAGAAAGCTTTGCAAGGGGGAGTACCTAAAGGACTTTTGCTAACCAGGACAGACAGTAACAAAGATCAACAATTAATTTACCTAAATAGCAAAATGATTCTCCAATAAACATCTGCACAACATCCAAACCACATTGGCTAAAGAAATGAAAGTCCAGAGATGTCACAATATGTGAAAAATCCATTTTGGAGAAAATTATGTGACTGCAAATTTTAAAAAGAATATATATGTATGTGTGTAGGTGTATATATACATATGTATATTACTTACAAATATTTTAAATAGGTAAACACCTACCTTGCACATCTAGAAAATATTCACCAATCTATTTATTTATTTATTTATTTGAGACAAATTCTTGCTATGTCTCCTAGGGTAGAGTGCGGTGGCGTCATCATAGCTCACTGCAACCTCAAACTCCTGGGCTCGAGCAATCCTCCTGCCTCAGCATCCCAAGTGGCTGGGACTACAGGCATGCGCCACAATGCCTGGCTAATTTTTTCTATTTTTTGTAGAGATGGGGTCTTGCTCTTGCTTGGGCTGTTCTCGGACTCCTGGCCTCGGCCTCGGCCTCCCAGAGTGCTAGGATTACAGGCATGAGCCACTGTGCCCAGCCCACCAATCTATTAATATTTAAAGTGGATATTTTTAGTTCATAGTGAGGGGATCATACAGATAGAAGATGCAGAATGGTTTTATTTCCAAAGTATATATTTTATAGTGTTTAATACTTTGTTATTAGGTAAATCTGTTGAAACGCTTGAGAATATCCAATAACAAATTGACCAAAAATTACCAGTTTAGGAAAAGTCTCGTGTGATACTCTTTCATAAAAAATAAAAAATTAACCTTTTGCTTGGCAGTTTATCTGTGTGTGCATGTATCTTTGTCTTATGCTTACCTCATCCCAAATGTTCACTCTTACGTGTGTATTTCTCTTCTGCTCAGTCAGGGGTTGGACGTCTTCTCTCAGAGGATAGAGACCCAGGACGGGACTTCCAACAGGGAGTAGAAAACACCAAAACTTCTGGCTGAGGCACTGGAGTTCAGGCTCCTCTTTCACTCCCTCCCCCTTGCAAAGCTTTCTGGCTTGAGACTTTCAGAGTTACAATTCTGGCTCTGACCATGAGGGGGCATCTTTCTACGTGACTGCTATATTTTTTAAAAATTAAAAGGCATGTTTTTTGTTTTTTGTTTTTTGGTTTTTCTCTCTCTCATTCCAGTGCTCCACCAAACTTTGGCTATTTCCTTTATACAGGCAGCCTCTAGTGTGACCTCTCTGGGATGGGCTGAAGATATTTCCTGCCATGTGCCTATTTGCAGATATTTCTGTACCTTTATCTTTCTTTAAGTAAATCCCTTATATTGTAGGGAGAGTTTATTAAAGCTATTCATGGTAGGATCATGCCCATTCTGTAGGCCTCAGTTCCAGTGTCCACATCTCCACATAATGTCTGAATTACCCCCAAACAAGCTCCTATGCCTCCCTAAGCCTCAGCAACTTCAGAGAGAGCAAGGAACTGGTAATTCTTCAGGTAGGAGTCGTCTTGTGTTCCATGAAGGAACACAGTGTAATGCAGCAGACAGAGCCTGGCAATCAGAGTTCTGTTTGTATCTGCAAGTACCTGGGTCCCAGGCCTCCTAATTGTAGCTATCCACCTCTGCAGGGGTTGCTCCCTTGGAAATGGCTCCCTGGATGTTAGGCCGGTAGCAAACTTAGGGGGCAGTAAGAACAGGAAGTTAAGTCTCCTCTGGCCCCCAGAGCTCTCCTCTCTATGCCTTTGGGGAAGGAATTTCCTGTAAGGGCTCCATCTTGTTTGTGTGGCTCTGACAAAGTAACTTGGAGCCTGCTCTCGCCTTCCTCAGCAGCCTCCATCTTCTCCAAACTCTCAGCTCCAGAACATACAGATTATCCTCAAGAGAGCCCTGTGAAGACTTTGGTGACATGTCACTGCCTTCAGGACACACCATGGGTGAGTTGGTCAGCATAAGGCTTTGGCTTCAGGTCCCTACAGGGCAGGAGAGATTCTGCGGTCCCTCCCCGACCTCTGCCCCAACCCACAAGACACCCAGCAGACTGCCCTTTAAATGGGGGTTGGGGTAGCAAGGGCCCAGGCTGACTGTTTTCCACTCTCTTGAGGACATGGACCTTGTGGGCCCTGACACATACATCCTGGCTCCACATGGAAAACCTCCCCTCCTGTGGCTATAATCATGGCTAAGCTGAGATGTTCCCCTGGTTTAGGGAAAAGGTCTGAGATGTGTGCTGCTCTCAGGTCCAGGATTTGGGGAGTGAGAGAGAGTCATCTGGGGTGGGCGGCATTGGAAATTAACATTCTTGGGATTTACACTAGGGGTGGGGAAGGAGCAGGGAACCCACCAGTACCCTTAAATTTTTACAGCAACCATTCAAAGTAGATTGTATTACCCCTATAGCTTTCTTGAGGCTTGCTTTATGGCCCAGCATATGATCTATTCCGGAATGTTGCATGTGTTGTCATATGCAGTGTCCTGTCAAGTAAATTTTGTTACTCATGTTGTTTAAATCTCCTGCATCTAACTGATTTTTTGTCTGTTTGTTTTATCTGTCACTAAATGAGATGTGTTAAAATTTCCCACTGAGACTATGGATTTGTCCATTTCTCCATTTACTTCTGTCAGTTTTTACTGTGTATATTTTCTCCATTTACTTCCATCAGTTTTTTTGCTATGTATATTTTGGCTCTGTGTTAAAAGGTGCATACAAATTTGTTTTGTTAACATCTTCATGTTGAATTGAACCATTTATCATTATGAAATATCCCTTTTTCTTTTAGTAATATTTTTACTTAAAGTATATTTTTTCTCTTATTAATGATTATACCAGATTTCAGTTGGTCAGTGTTTTAATGGTATATCTTTTGCCATCTTCTTTTTTTGAATTTTCTGTATCATTATATTTTTCCTTTTGATTGAATTAATGCTCTTTTTAAATCTAGTCTGATGATCTCTGTTTTTTAATTTGAAAATTTCAATCCATTACATGTAATGTAATTCCAGATATGATTTGGCTTAAATATACCATCTTTCTGTTTGCTTTACATTTATTTTCCCATTCTAATTTCCTCTCCTTTCTTTTGAATATTTAATGTTATTATTTTTAAATTGTTCAATCTTGCCTCATTTGGCTTTGTAGTAAAGCATTCTTTTGTCATTTTTGTAGTCTATCCTTCAGATTACAAGGTACACTCTTGCCTTATCACAGTCTTATGTACATGAGTTCTTTCTAACATTTTAATTCCATTAATGCCCCTCCTGATATATTATTGTGCATTTTAATTATACATATATTTATTTATATATTTAAATTCTTTGAAGAAATCATCACTATATTGTATAGTCAATATTTGTTTAGATTTTCCTACACATTTGCCAATGTCATTGTTCTTCATTCTTTCTTGCATTTACATGCCTCTATCTGGGATCATATTTCTTTAGCCTGAGGATGAATCTTCAGTTTTGAGTTCGCTGGTAACAAATTTACCTAACTTTTGTTTGCATTAAAATGTGAGTGTGGGAAAACACATTCACTCAAAGTGCTTTTTTCTATTCTCTCACTGCACAACAATCAATACAGAAGACTTCTGTGACCAAATGTGTGGGGGTTTTCCCCACCAATGAGCAAGCAATCAATTCTGCAGTGGAGACCAGCTGGGTGTCCTCTAATTCAATTCTGACACTATCTACCTGGAGATGGCGTCAGATCCCACAGGTTGAGGGCTCTGTCTCCAAGACAGCCCTCCTCCTTCAGACGCCAGTTGCAAGTCCCGGCCTCCAGAACTTCTGACCGACTAGCTTCAAGTTGTGATTCCCACGACCTCCCTCTTGGGGTTCAATTGGTTTGCTAGGAACAGCTCACAAAACTCAGGGAAACACTTATGTTTACTGGTTTATTATAAAGGATACAGACAAAGAGATGCATAGGCAAGGTATGGAGGAAGGGGTGTGGAGCTTTCCAGCCCTCCCCAGGCGTGCCGCCCTCCAGGAACCTCCACGTGTTCAGCCATCCGGAAACTCATTGAACTCTGTCCTTTTGGGGTTTTATGGAGGCTTTATTACATAGGCGTGATTGATTAAACCATAGGCTATTGATGATCAATTTAACCTTCAGCCCTTCTCCCCTCCCTGCAGTTGGGGGGAGGTGTTGAAAGTCCCAACCCTCTAATCCCTGACTTGTTCTTTCCAGTGACCAGCCCCCATCCTGAATCTACCTGGGGGCTGCCAGCCATCTGGCAACTCATTAGCATACAAAAACATAACACATTGGAATTGCTAAGGATTTTAGGAGTTGTACGCCAGGAAACAGAGTTGAAGACCAAATATATATTTCACAATATCACAAATGTCTTATTTATTTACCTTCCATTTTGAAAGATAAATTTTTTGTAGACAAATTTCTAGGTCTGTAGTTATTTTGCTTCATAACGAATATATAATTTCACTTTCTTCACACTACCATTATTTCTGTTTAAAATTACATATAAGTCTTATTTTTGCTTGTTTGAAGATAACCTGTTGTTTTTTCTCTGTCTACTTTGAATATTTGCTCTTTTTCTTTGGGATTCAACAGTTTTACTATGATGGACCTGGTTTGGTTTTCCTCATACCCCACTATACTTGACATATATAGTGCTTCTTGCATCTGGGACTTGATATCTTTTGTTACTTTTTGAAACTTCTCAAACCTCGAAATATTATTTATGCACTATTCTCTTTCCTTCCTTCTGGGACTCCAATTAAACATATATTTGATTTATTTACTGTATCCCCTTTAATTTTGCCCCATCTCTTCCTGTATCCTTCATCATTTTGTGTCTCCATACTTTATTCTGGATATTTTCTTCAGATCTTTCTTTCCAAACCCCCTTGTTGTCCAAGGAGTTGTAAAAGAACTAATGTACATTAGACTGTGATAAGGCCAGAATATACACTGTAATCTGAAAGGTAAAGACTACAAAAATGACAATTAATTCTCTATCTTCAGGTACGTCTGTTATGTTATGCTGCTAATCACATAAATGTTCTTAATTTCAGTTATTGCATTTTTGAGTTCTAGAAATTCTTTTCATTTTTTTGTATTTTCGAATTCTTGGCTGAAAATTTTAATCTTTTCATATTCCTGACAATAATGCCATTATCTGGATTATATGGATTTTGTGTGGTTTTTATCATCTTTTTTGTTGATTGCTTGATTTTTAATCATGTCATATTATCTCCTTTTTTACTTACATTTAAAAAATTTTTTTCAGGGAACTATGTATAATAAATTATAGATTTATTTACTTCAGTATTGGGATGAAGTTATTTCCCTCCAGGGAAGAATTTTTTTCTGTCAACGTGTTAGATGGCAAGGAAAACCCCAAATCCCTTTAATCCCATTGGTGATTGAGATTATTAATTTGGACTTCAGTTCCCTGGAAGGTTGGTCTATTTCCAGTTTACCCTTCTCACTTGGCATAGCTCTTAGAGGTTCTTAAGCAAGCCAGAGTGGTTTGCCAGGGGCCCCTCTCCTTGACAGACCCAACTTCAAATTTTATGCTCTTAGCCCCATGACTCTGAAAATTTGGTACAAATTCACAGCATTTCACCATTTTACATGCTTCCTTAGGAATCATCAACTACTGCTAGGAAAAAAGCAGCCCCAAGGATTGGGATTGCCTTCTGGGTTTCCTTTACCGCCCCCCACCCCCGATCTTTCCCCCATAAGATCTTATTGCATTGTTAAGCTCTTTGATGCCTTTAAATACTTTTTTATTTTAAATGATTTTCCACACTTTTCTAGTTATCCTCAATTGGAAGTTTGGTACAACCTAACTAGTTTCTCATTGCTGGAAGTGAAACTCCAAATTTATTTTTTCAGAACAGGAACAGGAAAACACATGTAATACACTTTCCATGGAGTTTTCCAGATTGATATGTATGGCTAGCATGGATTCAGGTGTTTTTCTCATTTTATTGTATTGCCATTGCTCATCTTCATCTTATGCTCCCATCCTTGACTGTTTGCCTCTTGTTTGAGACCCTCAGGTCTCTTCTAGCCTTCAACTACTCTGATATTTCAGCCACTCCCCTGACAATAGATTCTGTAGCCCCCTCTTCCCACCATCCTCCTGACTAACAAGAATATATGTATATATATGTGTATATATATATTCATAAGAGGCAATGTTTTTCCAAAATATGAATTTTAAAAAGGGAAATTGTCATATCAACATATGAACTTTTAAAATTGTTGGTGAACTTTTGAGAATATAGGCTCATTCACTCACTCTTGATTAGCATGCAAATAGGTATAACTATATTTTTAATACCACTTATAAAAATCTCTTAAAATTGAAAACATTCATGTTTTGACCAAAAGAATCCACTTACAGAATTATTATTATTGCATGGAAAACTGTAAACAAATACATAGAATGCATTTATGAGCCTATTCTTAGCATTGTTTACAGTAGCAAAAACTTGGAAAAATTTGTTAAAATTGGAAATTTTATTAGTAGGTTAAAGTTTGTGACAATTAAGATTTTAACTAAATTAATAATCTAATGTATAAATTATATTAAAGTCATAAATTGTTCTTTAGACATTTAGAAAATATGAAAAAAGATATATTTTTGATTAATCATATTTATTCTTTCCTGAGCTTCTAGCTTAATGAATTTCAACCATTAATTCTTGCTCTGGTAAACAGGTGACCTTAGCTTTAATTTTCACAATGTCTTTAAAGGAAAATCATATTAATTTGGCAAATGATAAAAATCAATTAAATATTTCTGAACATGCAATGATATTAAAAATTGTTAAATGAAAAGAGCAGGTTACAGATATTTTTGCCATATGATTACAGTTTGAAAATGTATCTGTGTATATGCATAACATATCCAATAGCATACACAGCATACAACACCAAACATAGTCACATATCACTTCTCAGTCTGTCTGTCTGTCTCTCTCTCAAATTATTTGCTAAAGAAACTGGATCATTTGTCACGCATTTGGTTCATTTCATTTCCACGATGATATAAGGCCTAGATTGCTGCTGAGGCTTGATCAGATTCAGATTTAATATTTTTGGCAAGAATACTTCATAGGTGGTGCTCATAACAATGCACATGTCTGGTTGTTTCTCTTTTTGTGATTTTTACCAGCCATTGATAACCATTGTATAGATCCTTTACTTACTTAGGAGTTTTTAAATGATGTTAGTCAAATTCTGTCTTGCCTTCTCCATATATTGGCTGGAATATTCTTATAAAAAGAAACTCTTGTCAACAGTTTGGCTATCTTTATGTACAGCTTATATAGGAAAGGCAGAATAAATATTTGATTCTTCACCTTTATTTACAAATTTTCATTAAAATAAGTTGGTTTCCTGGCACTCTCCAAATGTCACCAATAAGGTTCTTCTTTATTGTTGGTTTTGAGTATCATTATGAATTCATGGCTTTTTAACATATTTTTAACAAAATCCTTGTTATAGGATTTTGAGCAGAGGAATGACCAGATTTGACTTGTGCTTTAAAAAAAATCTCCCTCTCTGCTATGTTGAAAATAGATGGTAAGGAAGCAAGCATAAAAGCAGAGGGAAGAGTTGGAAGGCAACATAATCCAGGAGATAGATGTTGGTGACCTGGCCAGGGTGGTGGCAATGGGGGTAGTGAAAAGCAGCCAGCCTCTGGATATATTTTGAAGGTAGAGCCAAGGATCTCATCCTGATCAGCTGGGTAAGAAGTATGAGAAACAGAGAGCACTCCAAGCTATCTCCAAATTTTGGGGACTGAACATGAAGAATTTCTGGACCAAAGGCTCTACCCTTAATTAATTTCACTTCCATTGCCATACAGGGAAAGTCCCAAAAGTTGTGAGTAGCAGGATTTTCTTGGCCATGGGTCACACAGTGAAAGCAATGACTCCCCAGAGGAGTTCATCTGAAGCCTGATCATAATCAGTACACTGTAAAGTGTAAGAGTGAATGGATTGTGCCCATCACCCGAATAGTGTTCATTGTACCCATTAGGTGGGTTTTTGCCCTTCCCCTCTTCCCCCCCTTCCCCCTGCTTGATTTCCAATGATTTTTACTTTCCTCTGTGTACTTGTGTGCCCATCAGTTAGTTCCAACTTATTAGAGAGTACATGTGGTGTTTGTTTTTCTGTTCTTGAGATACGTCGCTTAGGATAATGGTCTCCAGTTCCTTTCAAATTGTTGCAAAAGGCATTAATTCATCCTTTTTTATGGCTGTGTACCCCCTTAATATTTTAAAATTTAAAAAAATTAAAAAGAAACAAAAAACCAAAAAGACAAAAGATAAAAAAAGAAAATGCAAGATCTACATAAATTATTTGGGATTCAAGAAAAAATAGTGAATGGATTGTTATTCATAAGTATGTCCTGAGACAACATGGAGTAATTAATGTATAATATGTATAAGATACATACTGAGAGAACCTTAAATTTAGAGCCCAAAGGGAAGCTGGTTTCTAATACTCTAATTTCCTTAACCCCATCTCCAAAACCACTAGTATTACCATCTACTGGTATACTGGTTCAGTTGAATGTGATAAAAATAAAATACCCTTACTGAATACACTTATGGGAGATAAAATTGATGCTATCTTATTTCTGTAGATGTAAATTAAACTTCCAAATATTGCCACATTGTGAATTAAACATGGTGAGAACTGTGGGGGGCAAACAAGGAAATTCCTAGGGGTACATACAGTGTGAAATATGACCAAAACACATTATAAGCATACCTGAGTCCATAATATTCAATAAAGTAGACTTTGGAGTAAAGAAAATTAGTAGATAAAGAGGATATTATATAATGGTAAAAGGATCAACCCACCAGGAAGACATAATGATCCTAAATATGTACACACCCAAACAAAAGAGCCTTAAAGTACATGAAGCAAAAACTGATGGAGCTGAATGGAAAAATAGCCAAGTCCATAATTATTGTTGGGGCCTTCAACACCCCACTCTCAGCAATTGATAAAATGACTAGACAGAAAATCTGCAAGGATATAGACATGAATAGTATAATTAATACAATAACCAGATCTACATGACATATATAATAGGATACTCCACCCAAGAAGAACAGATTACACTTTTTTTCAAGTGTCTTGTAACATTCACAAAGACAGACCATCTCCTAAGCCATCAAACAAACCTCAACAAATTTAAAAGAACTGAAATCATGTAGAGAACGCTCTCTGACCATAGAAAAATCTCTAAACACTTGGAAATTGTACTTGACACCTACAATTTCAGTTCATTGTTCAGACCCTTATTCTAGTGGAGGTTAGAAGCACTGTTTCCTCAGCTGAAAGACATTTCGGGCAAAGCAAAAAGAAAGCTCACTCTAGGTATTTCAAAAAGTATGGTTGAGGGCAAGGCAGGAGGCAGGGAGACGGTTTAGCAGGCTGTTGCCATCAGTCCATTCTGTCATGAAAGCTTGTACTAGAAAAGAAAGTACAGCTTGCTGAATGTTAATGAAATTAATTTGGTGGCTGATTGGTTTTGGGAGGTGTGAAAGAAGTTGCCCATCAGGTTTTGGTGAGGTTATTAGATTACAGAGGCGTAAGAGAAGGCAAGATTTGGCTGCCTTCCTGGTGTATGGCTGATGTCCAGCCTGACCCATGAACATTCACACTTATGTTCTTTATAAATCCTGCTCCATTTTCCAAATGGTTCCACACAATTACCTCCTCCTTCAAGATTTCTTCCCTAATTATGTTCTTATGAGAAAAGGCTCTCATATCTGGACAGGTAGAGGAGTTTGCTTTCTGGGGTTTGTGTGATTGCTCTATTAGGTCAGCTTGGCACTTTGCTTGCCCTACGGTGGGATTAGGCCAAGACATGGTACGTGTCTTGTGATCACTGATGTATCTTCCAACTTGTATTTTTGTTTCCAATTTCAGAATACAGTGATGGTGGTAGCTCTCCTCAAGGAAAAAAGAAAGGTGGGGATTCTTTCCAGAGGAATTTTGGCAAGGGGAACCTTCATTATGAACATGGTGGGAATGAGCTTCCACCTTCCCACCTTCAGGAGGATGATGGAAACGTAGCAATGAAGGATGTCCATGAGGACCCCCAAGTAAGACAGTAAGTAACCAGGCAGCCTGGTTTGCATGTAGCAGCCCCTGGGATTGTACAACTCTGTCACTCTCTGTGGTCTTCTTTTTCTTCTCTAACTGAAAAAGTGGAGATTGATAAAAGTGGAGTAGTGGTTGAGGAATCCTAATTGTAAATCTGGTTACCACTGAGTTGAGAGTGTATGGAAAACTTTGTTGCATTTCTAGACATTTATGGACACGTCCTTCTATCCATTTCCCCACAGCAACTCATCTACCTTACAACCCAATAATAGCAGTAAGAAATGGCATAATGAATACCAAAATAGAATTTCTCCAGAGCGAGAAATGAAGAACATGCAGGATGGAGCCCTGGGGTGCTGGTTCAAGATCACAGTGAGTGTCCTGACAAAATGTAGGGAATGTGCAGGAGAGGCAGGTCAGGAAGAGTTGTGTTGATCACGTGTAGAAGTGCTAGGTACTTTTCTGGGGACATGAGGAGTTAACATATAAGGATAGGTTCAGAGAAGCAATATAAAGGGAACAGACTGACTGCAAGAAGACATGGGAGGTTGTTTAAAGGCAAAGGTGGAAACTACTGCCAAGAAAATGGAGCAGCTCTCCAGCAGATGCCTCATGGCTCAAGCTGAGTTTGGGGATGTTCAGTCTCTAGAGTCCTTGTCAGAGGGGCAGTCTGGGTCTTTAATAGGTAGACTCTCCCGGAACCTTATGAAAGGAAGATCATTTTCAGCATCTGAATTTCATTATTTGGGGGAGTAAATTTGGAAAGGACAATTATGTCTGAAAAAAAATTTTCTTTTCTTTAGAAGTCCGTTAAAGCTAGGTAGAAGATCAGAAAAAAGACCTGACTGGGTGTGTTGTCCAGGCTTAATTCCATGCTCTCTCTCTCTTCTCTCCTATTTCTTCTTTTCACCCTTAGATTCCTCGTGGGGTAAAGTATGACAAGACATGGCTAATGAACTCAATCCAGAGCCATTGCAGTGTCCCCTTCACCCCGGTTGATGTAAGAGAGGATGGTGAAGCCAGACGGGTGGGCACAGGGGAGGGGGAGAGGCCTGGCTCAGCAGGAGCTGTTGGCCTCTGACACTGCTGCTCTGGCCTTCACTCCCTGTAGTTTCACTACATCAAAAATCGAGCACAGTTCTTTGTCCAGAATGCTAGTACTGCCTCTGCATTGAAGGATGTCAATTACAAAATTTTCAATGAGGAAAATCAAAAGGTATGTATTAACAACATTCCCTGTACCTAGTCTCAGGGCAGGAGGACAGGCCAGGGGCTGGTCGTCTTCTGTGGGATTAGAGGTCCTGGAGCTTACCCTGCCTCTCCTTCCTGCAGATATCTATCTTTGTCAGTCCTTCTGCTATACCCTACTCTGTGCAGAATAAGTTGAAGCCAGAACAAATGGAGCAGCTAAAGGTAATGCAGACTCAAGGCACGTGTATGCCCACTTCCTGGACTCACATCTTCTTACCCCAGGCCCTGATTTCCCTGTCAACACTACCAGCACAGCCTCAGAGCCACTCTCCATCTCTGTCTCTGCAGCTGACCATGAACAAACGATATGATGTCTCCCAGCAAGCTCTTGACCTCCAAAAGCTCCGCTTTGACCGAGGTATGGCTGTCAGCAGTGATTCTAGGGTAGGTGAGGGCAGACGGGTCTGCCTGGGAGGGAGACTCAGGAATGGCAACTCAGGGTGGGGTCAGTGCTGGTGCTGGTCCAGGCGAACCCCTCTCAGCCTTCTGATTTCCTTTTCTGAAGACTTGATGAGCCATGATATGGACATAATCCTGAACCGAAGAAACTGCATGGCTGCCACCCTGCAGATCATTGAGAGGAATTTCCCTGAGGTGAGGTCCTAGGTAGAGGGCTGGAAGAGATGGGGTGGAGGGCAGGTTTGTCTCCGAGGCCCTAGAGAGTAACCGTAACCCTAACTCTTCTTCCCCAAAAGTTATTGTCCTTGAACTTGCGCAACAACAAACTGTACCGGCTGGATGGCCTGTCTCACATTATAGAGAAGGCCCCCAAGGTCAAGATCCTGAACCTCTCCAAAAATGAGGTGAGAGGAGGGAGCCAGATCAAATTTGGGTGGAGGGTGGGCGGTAGTGCACATCGGGGTGATGACAACAGGCAGGCAGAGGTACCTGTGGGTGAGGGAGGGGGCTGAGGGGTCCAGGGTCCCGGACGTCTCTCTTTCCCTGGGACTCCCTTTCCGGTTTTCCCCTCATATTTCTCAGCTGAAGTCAGCGTGGGAGTTGGGCAAGGTGAAAGGGCTGAAGCTGGAAGAGCTGTGGCTAGAAGGGAACCCCTTGTGCAGCACATTCCCAGACCAGTCTGCCTACATAAGGTCAGTGGTAACCTCTGTCACCCTTCCTGGGCCCCTTTCCCCCCTGGGAGCCTGAGCTGCCCCTGCCAGTGCCCTTCTGCAGGACGAGGCGGCCCCGGCCCTCTGGGAGGATCACAGGCCCTGCCCTCTCGTCTCTCTCTCTGTCCCTCATCTGTGCTTAGAGGTCTCCTTTCCTTCCCTGACCTGCTCCCCTTTTCCCCTGCTCTGGGATGTGTTTCCCGCCTCTCTACACCCAGCCTCCTCCAGCACACCCTCCATGAGTGTGTGCCAGGAAGCAGGGCTCCCCTGCTCACCAGGACCAGGGTGTTCAGCCTTGGGCCAGATGCTGGGGCCCTGGACTGAGAAGGATCCTCCAGCCCAGGACCCTATGCTGAGCCAGGCCTTCCTGCCTCCGTGCTGACATGGGCCATCCCTCCCCTCTCCTGAGAGGGGCCCTCCTTCCCTTGCTCCATAAAGGCCCACCCACCTATCCTGGGTTGACGTGGTGGCTTCCCTGCCCCATGCTGACAGTGAGGCCCTGGGTGGCTGCCGTCATGGCATCCATTTCTCTGGCCCAATGGCAGGATCTGGGCCCTCCTTGGGGAGAAACCTGGGTTCCCTGCATCAAGGGACCAGAAGTGAGCCACTGCTAGTAAGCAGGGGGTTTCCCGAGGCAGGAGTGGGAGGCAGAAGGCAGAGGAGGTTGAGGAGACAGAAGGACAGGCCTCTCGGGGTACTGCCTCTCCCTCCCCCCACACCTCACACCATCCTGCCTGGTCCTTCAGAGGAGCCCTGCCTATCCCGAGATGGGAATGACTCCTTGGGCAAGGCGCCAGCTCAGACAGGCACAGCTGGACTGGGACCATCAGGAGAGAACATGGTGATCCTAAGAGGGGGCCCCAGACCCTCAACCCCATGCTCAGCCAGAGCCTGATGCTTCACTCCTTCTGGGGGAAGGTCTCCTGCCCATGGCTGCTCTGTTTCCCATGCCCAACTCAGACTGGGTTCACCCAGGTGACTAAGGCCCCACCTGCTTCCAAGGGGCCCCAGCCCAACAGGTGCATGGTCCCATTCCCGCCTCTGTGCCCAGGGCCAGCCAGGGGCAGGTGAGGGAAAGGGCAGCTGCAGGGGAGCCCTTTTCTTCTTTCTTCCTCCCTGACCCCCACCACCATGGGAGAGCATCTTTCCCTTCCCTCTGCCTTGCTTCCTCTTTCTCCTTGGCTTCTCCTCTCCCTCCCGTGCCTCCCCCATCTCTCCCTCCCCTACCTTCACCCCCTTTCTGCCGTCCCCCTGCCTTCCCCTCCCTGCCTCTTGAGCCTGGCCTCGCTCACCTCCCTGCCCCAGCATCCTGGGCCATCCCTGGGGGATGACCTGGTGTCGGCCAGAGCCAGGGCCAGGCCCAGCAGAATGGTGGACACCCAGTGAGGTAGCAGAGCCCTGGGCTCCCACCCCATTCTCTGCTCCCTGCGGAGCCTTCTGTGGGGACCTGGAGGAAGGAAAGGGAGGCAGGGAGGGCAAGGAAGCCCCGGAGCCTGGCTCAATTTGCTGCTTCTTGTGGTGCTAGAGAAGCAAGTCAGGGCAGTCCAGGTGGGGGCTCCCCAGGAGGAAGGAGAGGGAAGACAGCGAGAGGGAGAGTCAGAGAGAGAGAGAGAAGAGAGAGGCTATACAACCCTGAATTGTCAATCACTTCATTCTATTTTTGGTTTTGGACAGTGCCATCCAGGATTGTTTCCCCAAATTGTTACGCCTGGTAAGTACCTACCATCATCGTCTCCTCTTACTAACCTACATGACCTCCGCACCAGCCCTCAAGCTTTTTGGCAATTGCCTAGCTTAGATTTTTAAATTTTGCTATTAGCCAAGTATGGAGCATGAACTCCTGACAAAAGCATGGCTATTGTCAATGGCAAAAAGTAACCATAAAGACACACACACACACACACTCTCTCAAGATTACTCATTCACACAATAGTTGTATATAATAATAGATGCTTCCAGGACCCACTGGTGAAGACTCCAACTGTTGTCTTGCTAATAGAATTCCAAGGGCCATTTCACACCTGACCTTGTTCCCTCGGACCCATTCATCTCCTTGCTCATCCAGCTCTACCTCCATGGTCTGCACTGCTGACTACCTCTTCCCTTCCTCAGGATGGCCAGGAGTTAACACCTCCAACTGTAATTGATGCTGAAGCCCCTGACATACTAAAACCTTGTAAGGTGAGGAGGGACCATGAAGATTTGAGGTGTTGCAAGGGAGGTTTTGTCAACCACATAGTTTCAAGGTGTCTTTTCATTCCAGGAAAGCTATAAAGGATCTGAGTCCTTGAAGAGTCTGGTACTTCAATTCCTGCTTCAGTTAGTACCCCTGGAACCCTGAGGCAGGGGAGGGCTGGGACAAGACAGGTCACCTCAAGCACATGTCTGCTCATGAGTTCAGGGGAGTTTTGAAGGCTCCTTTAGGGCCCAAACCATAGAAATAGCCTGTTCCCTTTGCTCCCCCACAGGTATTACTTGATCTATGACTCTGGAGACCGACAGGGTCTCCTGGATGCTTACCATGACGAGGCCTGCTTCTCCCTGACCATTCCCTTCAACCCCGAGCACCCAGCATCGTGAGTATCACAGCTCAGACTCTGCTCCGGGGCCATGTGGTTCCCCGGAAGACACAGGTCAGCTCCTGGAAACACCCACACTGGTTGGACCACCACCTCCTGTTCCTCTTTCTCTTTTAGGAGCACTTTGTGCACATACTTCAAGGATAGCAGGAATATGAAGAAACTCAAGGACCCTGGTAAGTGTGTGATAGGGGAGATCAGCATCGGAAAGGGAGTGTGGATTCAATAATAGGGTACGGGGGCCAGGGTGTGGCAGCCCCTGATGCTTCTCTTTCTCACACAGACCTGCGGGTTCGGCTGCTAAAGCACACGAAACGTGAGATTGTGGACTCCCTCAGTGTTTTGCCCAAAACTCAGCATGACCTTAACTCCTATGTGGTAGACCTGTGTGTCCAGACGGTAAGCACCTGCTTCCTCCCTCAGGCAGGGCCAGAAGGCTGAAGTAGGTAGGTAGGTAGGAAGTAGGTAGGTAGGTAGGTAGGAGAATCATGAAAGCTCTAGTTTACTCTTCTTCCCTTTCAGGAAAGGATGCTTTGCTTTTCTGTCAATGGAGTGTTCAAGGAAGGTGAGTGTCTCTAGAGTCCCCTCTCCAGATCTCTTATTACTCCTTTTGTCTGTCTGGGCCTCCTCCCAGATCTCTCTCAGCCTTCCAGGTTGTTTCCCTCCCTTCACCTCCCATCATCTATGCTTCCTTTCAGATTCCTTTTGTGTTCTCCCACCCCTATTTCGCTCCCAAACATCATTACTGACCTGACCTACATCTGTGCCTGTCTGCCCCTGCACAGCTCAGATACAGGCTATGGAGTTTGATGGCTCTCATCACGTGTACTTACTTTGAGAACTTTGAACTTCTGTCTGTTTGTTGCCTAACCCCTCAGTTTCCTCATTTGCAAAATGGGACTAGTAAGTTCATCTCTTAGGCAACTGTAAAAAAATGAGTCAAGTGAACTTGTGTTTGCCAAGGCACTCGGCACATGTTAGGGGGTTCTATTACTGGGAGCTTATTATTCCTATTGTTGCCCTCTCAGTCCCTGAAACCCCCTCCTGACTCCCAGTGAAAAAGTGTCCCAGTCCGGCTCCCTTCAGGGTGCCAAAAGAGTATCAGGTAAGATCCTGACTGGGGAACCCCATGTGAGCGTGTAAAGCATGTGCAACTCTAAGGACGTATCATTGTTGTCACTGAAGTAGAAGGAAAGTCTCAGGATTGTGTTCGTGCCTTCACCCGGACCTTCGTCTTGACTTCTGGCAGCAATTCCAGGTAAGTGCTGTGTTGTGTGTAGGAGCACCCATCCCAGCCTAGGGCCAGTGGTATAGAAATGTGATAATACAGTCTTGGGGTCTTCTCAATACCATAGAAAGCTAACAGTAGATCCAGGGAGAAGTGTAGATTAGGAAAATACCAGATTCTCTTCTTGACCCCAACACTCACTAATTAGCTGTGTAATCTTCATAAAGTTAAAACACTTCCCTGTGACTAACTGTCCTTTTCTGAAAATGGGAATGAGGGTCTACTTCTTTTGTTAAGGGTAAATGCATTTGGGGTTAAATCTACAGATCTAAGCAGGTTGATAAACAATCTTTCCAAAGGTAGACTATGTGGTAGGGGTAAAGGCTACCAGCCAAGGGATCTGGAAGATAGGCAGAGTAAGGGTTTGGAAAGCATCTGGTTGCTGAGTGGCAGTGGAAACAGGATCATTGTTGGAAGTGTGGGGTTGTCAATTTGTCTAATTGTCTGAGGGCCCATCTTTCCTCCAGTTTGTACATTGTGAATGATGAGCTGATTGTGAGAAATGCCAGCCCCAAAGAGACCCAGAGTGCCTTCTCCACCCCAGTGCCCACACCCTTCTCCAGCTCCGTACCTACCCTCTCTCAGGAACAGCAAGAAATGGTGCAGACTTCCTCCATGCAATCTGAGATGAACCTGAAGGGGTCTCAGAAGTAAGTGCTGGGAGTCTCTCTGGATAGGCATGAGCTGGGAGAAGTAGAGAGTGAAAAATGGAAACTTTCAGTTAATTTGTAAAAATAACTATTTGGATATTATACTTCAAAAAAAGTGGGCTTGTGAAATATAGACTCAATACAAATGCAAAATCTTAGCTGATTTCTTTGTAGAAATTTACAAGTTGATCCTAAGATTTAAATGAAAATAGTGAACCCAAAATAGAGAAATAATCTTAAAAAAGCAGAACAATGTTGGAGGATACACTACAAAGTTACTATAATCTTATTACAAAGCTACAGTAATCAATCAATACTGGGTGGTACAAGCCAAAGAATAGACATATAGATCAGTGGAATCAAATGAGTGTCCAAAAAAAAAAAAAACCTTACCTTTATGGTCAATTAATTTCCAACCAGGATGCCAAAAATACCCAGTGGGTAAAGAATAGCCTTTCAACAACTGGTGCAGAGACAACTGGACATCCACTCACTAAAGAATGAATTTGTACCCTTATCTCATACCGCATGCAAAAATAAATCAAAATGGGCCAAAGGCCTAAAAGTTAGAGCTAAAACTATGAAAATCTTAGAAGAAGACACAGAGGTAAATATTTATGACCTTGAATTAGGCAATCATTTCTGACATATAACAGCAAAAGCACATACACACACAAAATTAGATGAAGTGGATTTCTTCAAAATTTAAAACTTGTTTTGCATCAAAGACATTCTCAATAAAGTGAAAAGACAAGCCACAAAATCAGAGAAAATATTACATATCTGATAAGAGATTTGTATCCAGATTATATAAAGAACTCTTAGAACTCAACCATAAAAAGACAACCCAATTAAAATGGGCAAAGATCTAAATAGACATTTCTTCCCAAAAAAGACATACAAATGTCCAAAAGCACATGGAAAGATATTCGACATCATTATTCATCTAGGAAATGCAAATCAAAACTACACAGAGATACCAGTTCATGCACACCAGGATGGCTATGATTTTTTAAAAATGGAAATAACAAGCATTGGTAAGAGGAAGGGGGATAGGGAGAGATTTGTTAAAGGATACAAAATTACAGCTAGATAGGAAGAATAAGTTCTAGTGTTCTATAGCACTGTAGGATGACTATAGTTAACAATAATGTATAGTTTCAAATAGCTAGGAGGAGGATATTGAATGTTCCCAATACAAGAAAGGGTAAATGTTTAAGATGATGGATATGCTCATTACCTTGATCTGATCACTATACATTGTGTGTATCAAAATATCACTATGTACCCCATAAATATGTACAATTATTATGTGTCAATGTAAAAAATAAAATAAAATATTTTTAAAATGTTGGCAAAGATATAGATAAATTGGAACCCTCAAACATTGCTGGTGAGAATGGAAAATGATGCATCCAGTGTGGAAAACAGTTGGCAGATCCTCAAAATGTTAAACATGGGATTACTGTATGACCCAGGAATTCCACCAAGAGAGATGAAAACATATGTTCACACAAAAACTTGCACGTGAATGTCGATAACAGCCAAAAAGTGGAAACACCCCAAATGTCTTGAATGGAAAAATCAAATGTGATATATCAATACAATGGAATATTATTCAGCAATAAAATAGAATGAAGTTTTAATACATGCTATAACATCCATGAACCTTAAAAATGTTATGCTAAATGAAAGCAGCCGATCACAAAAGACTACATATTGTATGATCCCATTTATATAAAATGCCCCAAATAAGCAAATCCATAGAGACAGATAACAGATTAATAGTCACCAGGGTCTAGGCAAAGAGGAGAATGGGGAGTGACTGCTAACAGGTAAAGAGTTGTTTTTTTGAAGGTGATGAAAAAGGTTTGGAATTAGTTAATTGTGATGGTTGTGCAATCTTGTAAATATACTAGAAAATTACTGAACTGTACACCTTAAAATGTTGAATGCTATGATATGTGTCTTATATCTCAATTTTAAAATGATTGGAAAATTTTTATTTTTGAATTTCCATTTGTTATTTTCTTGAGCATCTTTTTTAAAATCAGTATGTATTATGTTCCCTTGTTCTTTTGAACACCCCTATTTTTCTGCTTTGAATTCTAGTGGGCATTAATGTTAGCAATAGACATTTTGGTTTTCACTAGGTCTTTCTTCATCATTCCAACAGTGCTCATACTGGTACATATGTCCCAGCAAAAAAGTAGCATAGTTTTTAGCAGTGGCATTTTGTAGACAGTGTGTCTATCCTGTGTAATAATGGAGATCACTTGATCCTCTCCCACCCCAGGTGCCTTCAGGACAATGAACAGAACTATACCAAAGCTGACCAGGTCTTTGCTACGCTCCAGGTGAGATATAGGAATCAAGTGGGTAAAAAATGGATGTTTCTGAGCCTTCAGGAATGCCAGGAAGGTGGAGGCCAGGTGCACTGGGGGATGCAGCTGAAGAGGCTTGGCTCTTCTGACATCCCAACTCCTTTCCTTTACTTCCTCTAGACCGAGGACAAGATCCCCGAGGAGGCCTGCAAAGAAATCCCCTGAAAGGAGCCCTTGGATATCATCTTCATCTCCCTCTACATTATCTTTGTTTCTCTTTTCACCAGCCTAAGGCCATACCCATGACTAGGGTTGGAGGCCTCACTGACCAAGAAGCCAAAGCTAACTTGTAGGCCAGGTAACATAACCACCCAAAGAGACAGTTGTTCTGTGTATTTTCACCACTCGTGATCACTGTTTATTTTCATATTAAAGAGTGACATTGTGCATTGTACCTTGTGTGTCCTGGATTGCTCTTCCCCTGCCCCAACCATGATCCCACGGGGCCAGGAATGAAAGGCCCTGCTGCCCCCATCCTCACCCCCATTTGCCCCTGTCTGGCCTTAGCAGATACATCAGGCTTGCCTTCATAGGCAGTTTGTCAATAAATCCTGATGAGAAAGGATATATGCTACTTCCAGAGATTGGCCTTTGGAGACAGTAGGACTCTGTCAGATGCTCTACCTGGAGGCCTGAAGAAGCAGGCATGTTACCTGGCACAACAGGGGCTTTGCGAGGGATGCCCAGTGGGGGGGGGGAAGGAAGGCAGGAGAGGACTCACACACTTTGCTTCTCATTCTTCATCATTTGAATGTTTTCAAAGACTATACCATGATCAGTTTTATGATTTGTACACAAGTGAATGTAAATGAGCCTTTTCACAGCTCTCACCATGCTTCCATCTGTCTTCCCACCCACCATGCCGCCCCCTCCCCTTCCTGAAGGTGCACCGTGCAAGGAGTCTCACGTTAGCACCTGCAGGGTGAGGGAGAGTCAGCCTGTCTGCCCAGCACATTCGTCAGAGAATTGACACCAGGTGCTCCATGTCCATGTTCTTGAGGGGGTTCAGCCACTTATTTTCACCTCTAAACAACAATAGCATCAAAGCCTACATTGTGGGCAGTTCTGTGGGATCTTTATAAATGATTGGCAATTAGCAGTTCCAAATTGCAGGCAAGAGTTGAACAGGACATTCACACAACTTATTTTCCACACTTCTGTAATGCTTGCACTTTAGACAATAAGCAGGCATAACTTTTGAAATTCAAATAATAGCAGTACAAAGTTTTCAAGTTACAACAGAGGTGACAGAGGTGAGGTACCGCCAGTTTACAGATTATGCCTCCACTCTCACGTTTGGCATAAGTTATTTCCTACCACTTGCCACTTTTCAATTCTTTATGTGCATGTACATTAGGGAGCCAGATGCTGGAGTGTGAAGTTCTTATAGAACTATGAACTAAGGGGGTAGTTGCCCTTACATAAAGAATGATGCCAACCTTGTTCTTCTGTGTAGTGCCTCCATGGTCAAAGACAAGCTCCTGAACCTCTCTAAGCCTCAGTCTTCTCACCCAGGGAACAGAGAGCACACTGCACGCTTCTCAGCCTCATTGTGAGGAAGAGAGACGGTCTCACCTGTTACACATTAATCTCAGTGTCTGATCCAACTCAGGCTCCCTGAGCTGCCTGGATTCCCTTGTGGGCAGGAACCATGGAACCCGGGGCATGGCCCCTCTACTTCCTCTCTCTACATCATCAGGCTTCCATAGCCTTGACCTCCTTCCTTGGCCACCTTCCAGCCACTCATCCTCCTGCCAATTCCCATGATTCCCTGTGGTCCCATGCTCTGGGCAAATGCTAACCCTGAAGTCCTCTTCATCATACACATGTCTATACTCAAAGTCACAATTTCTAAGTAGCAGAACTGCGATGTGAAACCAGAGAGTGGGGCCCCAAAAGTCTGAGTGTGGAATGGCTGTACATTTGTTTAACCACTAGTCCTTTATTTAATTTCCAAAGCAGCAACGTTGCATGAGTATTCACGCTATTGTCATTTGAAAGGAGAAAAATTAGGCTCAGAGGAGTGAAACAGTTAATACAAGTCAGGATTTTGGTATACAGTCACTCTCCCTGTGCCACCTTCACCTCTAACACAAATTCACACTCTATATAAAAACTATAGTTAGGCCTGAAGTCAGCACAAGGGAAGTGACAACCACATTCCTGTGGTCAGGGATGGATGTGTTCCTGGTACACCCCTTTCCTTACTCTGATCTTCAGTTCCTGTGTACTGTCTCTCCATTCCTAGACACAGTAAGAAAACTAATGCTTTGATGTTCAATTATAGGGTGAAGTAGCAGAGACAGTAAGGAACACAGAATGAAATGAAGGTTTTCAGATAGACAGGTACTGATGGCCAAGATTCATTCTGTTCCTATGGTTCACATTTTATTTAAGTATTAATGCTCTCTTTCACAATAACCTCCCATTCCTTGATCCTTCCAATTTTCTCCCACGTTCAGACCTTCCAGCATCTTCTTTACCTCCCAAATTTGATTGCAGGCTTCATAATTTCATGCACACTCAAGACAAAATCCTCAACTTCCTTGCAGTGTCATCAGGATCACTAAAATTTCTTCATGACAACACCCTGAGCAATCAGAAAGTGGTAAATGCACGCTGGTGCCAGGTTCAATTTTTTACAGTGAACTGCTTTGAGTTGAATTAGAAATATTAAAGTTCAAAAGATATATTCTAGTCCCTCTGTAAAACAACCAAAAATTAGTGGCAAGTTAAAAGTTGGAAAAATATTTACAACATATCTTAGTGACAGAGGATTAATATGCTGGACATATAAATAAATCTAACTAGCTAAAAGAGTGATGTCCATAGCCAGCTATTAAGTATTTCAAAGAAATATTAAACTAATTCAAACATATGCAAATTTTAAAAGTACATGGAAAAAATAAGAGATAAATAAGTGGAAAATCAAGTTTCAGAACAATATGTATAATGAGAGCCAACTGATTAATAAGAGTACATATTTACATGTTAACATACATATATTCATTTCATTGTTTGAAAATCATGGTAATAATAAATATTTACCTCTATTGCTTTGTTCATGGTTTCTAGAACTCTTCTGTAATACTTTCTAATTTCCTATATTATTATAGAAAGTATTTTCCTGTTAAATAAGGTATAAAAAGCATCAATCATAAGAAATAGAGAAAATATATTAGGAACAACTGTATTAGTATGTTCGAATCTAAAATGGAACAATTTATTATTGATATTATAATAAAGCTTCCAAATGAGAAAATACATATATAATATTATACACAAATATATTTGGGAAACATTAACTCAGTTTTCAAGAGTGAACATCTTGGCAATACAAGGGACACTTTTGATGATAGAACTTTTCTGTATGTTTACTCTATCAGTGTCAATACATTACTTGTGTTCTGTAGCAAAGTTTTGCAAGATATTACCATTGAGGAAAACTGAGTAAAGGGTATAAAGGATCTCTCTGTATTATTGATTATAACTGCTGAATCTACAATTACCTCAAAATAAAATGTTTAATTAAAAAATGAAGGGGAAATAAACATGTTTTCAGATTTTTAAAAAGAGAGTATGAACATCTTGTGGTGAGAATAGAATGAGAGGGAGATACATGATAATTTTCTCTTATGAATACCTGCTTATTTCATGAAGTGTTATATTTAGAATAAATATATGAATTTTGAAATCTGCAAAAGTAATAGATTTTAAATTTTGATAACACTGGATACCCCTGCTTGGAAATTACATCCCTAAAATTATGGTAATCATATATTTTTAATTTAAAAAGAAGATTACAAAAATATTTTCAGGCTTTGTGTCTGTGTTTATGAATTATGGATATATAATCCCATGTATATCCATAATACCCATAAATTATAGAAGGTGTCCTGAGTACAGAATACTTTATTAGATGACCTCATTTTCTCCTTACCACAATCCTGCTAATTAGGTAGTGTTGTTAATCATCCCCTCATAGACAATAAACCCATTTCTTTGTATTTACCATGTATTTTTGAATTTTAGTATTATTTTATAAATACATGTATGTACATATATGTGTGTCTATCTATCTATCTATCCACTCTCATAATAAAAGTTCCTATTTATTGCTCACCTACTATGACAGTGGTCAGGGCAAAGAAGCCAATAGTCATCAAGGACCGTAAGACCAGTGACTAAAATGGCCTGGACCACAGGCCCAAGCTGTGGGTATTAGGCAGTTACCCTCCCAAAACCACCAGCACCCATCTACCTCAGCAGTCACCAATCCAGGGAGCAGCCTAGAGCATTTACCTTCCAGCAGAAGCAAATGAAGATCCAGAGAAAACCACCTGAATTCTATGAGACTTTGTTCCCTCCAGTGCCACTGCCCCTTGCTGCAACCAACTGTGTACTGGAAACATCATGATAGAGAATGGTTGGGTGGAGGGCAAAGTCAACCGGAGATACTCTGAGTGTTCTCAACAGGACAGACAAAAAATGCTGGACTACGCAAAGCTAGAGGTAGATGGAGCTAATGAGGATGACCAGAGCAGTTAAAGAGACAAAGGCTCTACATATTCTTTGCACATTTGAGTGCATGTTCAGCAAATTTTAAGCATTACTCAGATTTGGCCTTGTATAAACTTTTTCTTCTCATCCTCAACTTAGTACTCAATATATGAGTACATCATACCCTTTCCAGTATGCCCCTTTCTTGTAACCACCTGAAATAACAGGATGGATCTCCACCTAAAATTTGATTCAGATTTTAAGACTGATAATGCCACACACACAGTAAGAGGGTATGAGAAGGTTTATTACTCACATAATGAGGCTTCTCAGGAGAGCAGGATGGGCCTCCCAAGCTGGTCCAAAAATGGTTCCAGAGAGCAGGGTAAGAAGACTGACTTGGGATTTGTATGGTGTTTAAGGGGTGGGGCCAGGACAAGGGTTCCTATGCAGAGGCAGGGGCTTGTGTGGTTTGAATCTCTCACTAGTGCCAAAGGAGGGAGCACCTAGACTTTCTTATAAGCTTGCCAGATGTGGGGCAGAAGGGGAAAAGGCAGGAGTGAGGCTTAAAAGTTGTCAGCAGTCAAACATCAAAACAAAAAGAGTCAAACTCTTTATTATATCCTTCCATGTGGACATTTACCTTCGAAAACTTCATTCATTTCCTCCCCTGTAGAAATCCCAGGCACGTGTGATAGTGCACTAAGTATGAACGGCTAAGCCTCACTTATAGTAACCTGGTCCTCAGCCTTAACTCATTGCCGCAGTCTAGGGTCCTAGAGTCCTTGTGGTTTCCTCTGGATCTTCACTGGTCCCTGGTGGAATTTTGACACTCTAAACATCTCCCTGCACTGGTGACTACTAAGGTGCAACTAGTCTTTGTTTTTTCATGGAGAAAATGTGGGTGACTTCCTGGTACTACCTGCTTGGGCCAGTTGACCAGATCATTCACCACTGGCCTTGAGTCCCTGACAAATGCAGCTTCTTTGCCCTGGTCCCAGGCCTCTTATATCAGTGAGAACTTTCAACACAGTATCATAGCAGATTTTCAGTGAATGATAATATTATATGTGTAAATAATAAAAAGACAGAAATAGAGTTATTGTTCACTAGAAAGATTAAGAATAATATCTAATAGGATTACAGTAAGGAGAAAATAAACCAGAGAAAGTTTTGGCACATAGTAGGCCTTCAAGACATGTTAGTCTTTGACTCCTCTCTTCTGTAAATGAGGTGATGCTCACATAAATAGCATAACAGTCATAGAGATCATAAGGAAATGTACACACAGAAAGTGAGGCATACATACCATTGTATATTGTATGAGTTTTAGCTCTCTTTTTGAGTAGTAGGATATGTTACCTGATGGAGGTGAGAAGAGAGATGAATATTTGTGCCATTGTTTTTTTATTATTTCATAAGCATTCCTGTCTATTACTTTCTACTTAACATCAGAAGTGCACATGTCCATCAAAGTTGAAACATAGTGGGTCACAATCCCTGAATATGCAAAATTCAGTCAAAACATCTGTGCCATTGCCTAGAAGAAATAGTAAGCTGTGCGTGAATGTCAGGCAAGGCTATTGTGTGTGTCTATTATGGGATAAAGCAGAACAGTCAATTCAGAACTTACACTGGGATTTTGAAGTGACATTGGTTCAAACCTGCATTAAATTGGCCTTTTCAAATTACCACACCTTCCTGTGTAATAAAAGGTGTCCATAAGAGAAAGTGGCATTGGGTCTGACAAAACTCATGAGAAGGCACAAGGCTTCAGTTTATATAGACCATCCTAAGGGTATAAACAGAGGCCTGAAATAGAAAGTCTACTAGGCAATCATAGGAAGACAGAGACAAAGACGGTAGGCTGAACTCTGTACTAAAGGACAGTGTAATGGAAACAATTCATTTCGATGCCCAAAGGCTACCTGTGTAGACATAAGACCAAGGACCAAAGGGGATAAGAGAAGTCTCAACAGATTTTTGCTTTGACAAAAGATTCAAGGATCAAAAAGCATAGATTCATGCCTTGAATCTATGAAAGACCCACAGGAAGTTTAGTCAGTCACATCCCCAGAAAATAAGAGCAAAGTGACAAGGGCATATCTGTGATATCTGTCTGACCCAATGTGGGCAATGTGATCAGACTAATCAATAGAGACCTAAGACCCTGGCAGGACTTTTTTAGGAAGCAGAACATGTGAAAGGAAAAGTCACTCCATGGGATTTTAGGTAAAGTTAAGGTGTCCTTCCTCACACCTTCTCCTGAGGTGTTTCTAATCAAATCATTCTTTAACTGTTTTTAACATTATTAAGCTGTTTGTAAACATGGGTCATTCTGGTTAGACTGAAAAGATGGGAGTACCCATACATATGTTTAAGTCATTAAGCAGAATGTTGAAATATGTGAAATAAAATAATTTCTTTGTTTGTTTTTCTGTTTTAAGTTCATATCTTGCCGCTGCAGCAGGAGCCAAAGAGGAATGGAGAAAGCTGAAGAGCCCTTCCCTTTATTCTTGAGTTAATCTTTTCACCACAGATATCCTCTGCCAATTGTTCCAGATGGTCCCAGGAACATCCATCAATGTTAAGTAGGACCACTCTCCTTTCATCGGAGGTCTTAACATCAAAGTTCTGGAACTCGAAACTGCCAGGGAAGCTGGCCCAAGTATGATTTCTCCTATACAGAAGCCTACATTTATTGACAGAGACCTGGATTTAGAGAACAGGGGGAGACCACAAGAGAGCAGTAATGAAGTACATGAAGCAGAGAGAATCCCTGTTAATCAATGTTAAGAGTTTGGTGTATGTGCTCTTGATAAATCTATATACTTATATTTTTATTCATATCTATAGCTACATCTTTACCTATTACCTCTCCCTGACTTTTTTTTATTAGTTTTATTTTTCTTTATCCTCTTTACTTCCTAGTTTAAGGTTGGAATATTAGTTTTATTTCCCATGTTTTTGAAGTTCATCCATATTATACCATGCATCAGTATTTCATACATTTTTCACTGCTGAGCAGTATTCCATTTTGTGGACATACCACATTTGTTTATCCATTTACCAATTAATAGAGATTTAGATTGTTTCCAGTGTGAAAGTATAATGAATTATGCTACTATACTCATTCATGTAAAAGTCTTTGTGTGGACATAAGTTTTCATTTTTCTTGGGTAGATTCCTAGGATTGGCATTGTTAGGTCATATAGTAAATTTATATTTAGCTTTTTATCTTTCCAATATTTTTATTTTTAAGTATAAAAATAATTTGATAATAAAAATGGTATTTAGTTTTCTTACTTTGGATTTTTCAAAAGTTTCTAATGAGGTTAAGGTTTTTCACATTTGTTAACTTGTTATAATTTCTCTTTGGTAAATTGTCTTTTCACAACCTTTTTCAGGTTCAGACATTATATTTTTAATTATCAATATGTATTAGCTCTTTATGTTAATCATTTGTATTGTTTTTCTCAGTGTATTTGCCTTTTAAATTTACTCCTATTGGGCGCTGGAAAAATGGCGATCTGATAGAGTCCTCCCACCGCACCGCTCCCAGGGAAGGAGTTGAAAAATGCCAGCGGCTACCTGCGAGCACAGACCGCTCACTCCGAAAACAGCATTGTGAATTACAGAGAAACAACGTGGAACGCCCAGCCCAAGAAAACAGGTACAAAATTTTCACAAAGATCAGAGAGCGCACGGAGTACGATAGAGCCCAGAGCGCGGGAAGGACGCGCTCGCCAGGCCGGCACGGCGCGACCTGGCCCCCAAGCGGTTACGCACCTCCCCATACACCCCAAGCGGTTACGCACTTCCCCATACACTCGGTCAGGGACAAGCCCAGAGGTGGGGCAAAGCGGTTGTGCGAGGCAGCAGACCCTGTGGAGAGGAGGCAATTGCGAGAGCCAAACACAACTCTCAGCTGCAATATACAGAGACCACTCAGGGCTGGGGAGGAACCGGGCAGGGACCGAGCAGAGATACAGCTTCCCGGGACAGTGCACGGGAATCCGCAGGCCGGCACTGTGCCACTAGAAGTCAGCGGGACTGGGCTCAGGAGTTTAATGGAGAACGGGACAAGCCCTTAGAGGTTGCAAGCAACTGCCACCGCGGCCCGCGGAGAAAAGCTGCGCTCCCGGCATGATCAGAGCCCTGCTGTGTGCCAGGCTGGCAGCGGCAGCCATCTTTAAAGCTGCCCGCCCGGAGCTGTGAGCCGTGTCTCTAGCTCCGCCCCGCCCCGGCCCGGGGCTCTTTCGCTGGGGCAAGACAGGCTTTGCCTTTGGTGGCCAGAGATAGCTGCATCCGTGGGTTCCAGGTGGCACAAGATCCCGGAACTGTAGCGGCAGGACCTTTCTCTATTGGAAACAGCTTGCAGTTCATCCATCTGGTCCTGGTACCCTGGCTCTGGCCTCCAACAAGTCCGCTACATGCTGGTCCTAGTGCCCGCTCTTCAGGTGCCAGCCCTCCTGTACCTCAGATTCAGTCTTTTTGAAGGTTGCTGGCTATAGTGACTCATTTAGTATAACTGCCGGTTCTCATGACAACCAAATACCTCAAGAGCCACAGGCTGAACCAAAGCAGCTACCCATAACCATGCCCACTTCATTAGGGAATTTCACGCCATCCAAGAGTGCTTCCAGTGGCCACTATTCCCCCTCCCCGTGGGAACATCCCCCAGGTGGAGACTGCTGGGGATAGAGACGGCCACCCGCCTCGCCTTGGGGTCTAGTGGTGGAAAAGGGGTGCACAATTGGAGATCCCCCTATCAACCAGTATCACGCGGAGACGCACATCAGAAGGGCAGACACACGTGGCTAGATAAGCAACCTCTGAGCTGTGTAGAATTTTCCCAATTCAGCTCTCACACTGAAGCCAAAAGAAATTGTGTTTCTACCTGCACCTCAGGAGGAGCAGGGTCAAAGTAACCCCTAGGAGCTACAAGGCCCCTCCCAAAGCACGGGGCTTTCGCATACCCCAACTGGGGAATCGGAGTCTGCCACGGACATAACAGAATACCTAGCTAATAGGGAGCTGTGGACTCATATCCTCAAGTACAATTCACTAGCTTAGAGCCCAAGCTGGGAGGTCATTCTCACCACACTCCACCGGGAAGAGGAGAAGACAACAGGCCAGAGATAACTCAAGATCCACCAAACTTGCTAAAATACACCTAAGGCAATACAGGCCACTACTTCTCTCCCTGGCTCTGCCAAGAAACGAAAATTGTGGGCCTGAAGACCGGGCCATAAACTAGCCCTAACACCCCCAGCTCTCGACCAAGAGGACAGATGAGAAAAAACCAGCGAAAGAACTCAGGGAACATGAAAAATCAGAGTGAAAAGTCACCCCCAAAAGAAACCATCAGTTCCTCAGCAATGGATACCAACTCAAATGAAATGGGTAGAATGACAGAAGAGGAATTTTGTTTATGGATTATAAGAAAGCTCAATGAAATTCAAGAGAAAATTGAATCCCAGCACAAAGAAACCACAAGAAAAATGCAAGAAATGAATGAAAAATTCTCCAAAAAATAGAAATATTATGGAAAAATCAAATAGAAATCCTAGAAATGAAAGAAGCATTCGAGGATTGACAAAACACAGTGGAAATCCTTAAGAATAGGCTGAACCATGCAGAGGAAAGAATTTCAGAGCTAGAAGACAACTCCTATGCGCTAAATAAATCAGTCGAAGAGAAAGAACACAAAAACAAGAGGCATGAAAAAAGCATACAAGAAACGTGGGATTATGTAAAGAGGCCAAACATAAGGATCATATGCATCCCTGAGGGAGAGGAAGAAAATTTGCATGGGCTGGAAAATCTATTTGAAGGAATAATAGAGGAAAATTTCCATGGCTTAGCCAGAAATCTTGATACCCAAGTACAAGAAGCACACAAGACTCCTGGGAGACTCAACGTGAAAAGGCATTCACCACGCTACATAATTATTAGACTGACTAAACTAACACACAAAAGAGGCACTCCTCAGAGCTGTAAGACGAAAAGAGCAGGTAACCTATAAAGGAAAACCGATGAGATTAACTGCATATTTCTGAGCTGTAACCTTACAAGCCAGAAGGGAATGGGGAGCCATCGTCAGTCTCCTAAAAGAAAACAAAGGCCAACCCAGAATTCTGTATCCTGCCAAACTAAGCTTCTTATATGAGGGAGAAATAAAGACTTTTCCAGACAAGCAATCACTGATAGAATTTCCGAAATCCAGACCGGCCTTGCAAGAAGTGCTTAGACCTGCGTTGTACACTAATCAGCACAACAGACACCCACCTATGTAAAACTAAGCAAAAGCTAAAACCCCAGAAACCAGATTCCACAATGGCCCAAGAGGTAAAACAAAAGACACCACCCAATAGAATAAGCAGAAATGTACCCCAAATATCAATTTTCTCAATAAATGTAAATGGCTTGAATTGCCCATTGAAGAGACATAGGCTGGCTGAATGGATTAAAAAATACAAGCCAAGTATCTGCTGTCTTCAGGAAACATACCTTACACACAAAGATGCATTCAGACTCAAGATGAAAGGATGGAATACAATTTTCCAGGCTAATGGAAACCAAAAGAAATCCGAAGTAGCCATCCTTATTTCAGATGATATAAACTTTAAAGCATCAAAAGTAAAGAAGGACAAAAATGGACACTATATAGTGGTGAAGGGAAAAATCTTACAAGACGATTTAACAATCCTAAACATTTATGCACCCAACACAGGAGCGCCCAGGTACATAAAGCAAATACTGCTAGATCTAGACAACATAATAAACAGCAATGCCATAACAGTAGGGGACTTCAACACCCCACTGACGGAACTGGACAGATCCTCCAAACAAAAAATAACAAAGAAACAAGGACCTAAACAGGACTCTAGAACATTTGGGCCTACAGATACCTACAGAACACTCCACCCAAATAACACTGAATATACATTCTCTCATCAGCTCATGGAACTTTCTCTAAAATTGACCACATCCTAGGCCACAAAACAGATCTAAACAAATTCAAAAAAATAGAAATCATACCATGTATCTTTTCAGACCACAGCAGAATAAAATTAGAAATCAATTCCAACAGAAACTCACATCTTCATCCAAAACCATGGAAACTAAACAATCTGATGCTGAATGACTATTGGGTCAAGGAGGAGATTCAAATGGAAATCAAAAGATTCTTCGAACTAAACGATAATGGGGACACAAGTTACCAAAATCTGTGGGATACAGCAAAAGCAGTCCTGAGAGGAAAACTTATCACCTTAAATGCCCACATCCAAAAGACAGAGAGGTCACAAATCAGTAAACTAATGAAGCATCTTAAGGAAATGGAAAAAGAAGAGCAAAGCAATCCTAAAGCCAGCAGAACAAAGGAAATAACCAAGATCAGAGCGGAATTAAAAGAAATCAAGAACAAAAGAACAATACAGAAGATTAATAAAATGAAAAGTTGGTTCTTTGAAAAGATAAACAAAATAGACAGGCCACTCGCCAGGTTGACCAGAAGCAGAAAGGAAAGCACTCTAATAAGCTCAATTAGAAATGAAAAAGGAGAGGTCACAACTGATACCACGGACATACAAAACATCATCTTCGAATACTACAAAAACCTCTATGACCACAAACATGAAAACGTGGAGGAAATAGACAAATTCTTAGAAACATACTACCTCCCTAGGCTCAACCAGCAAGAAACAGAATTTCTAAACAGACCAATATCAAGCACCAAAATCGAAGCAGTAATAAACAATCTTCCCACAAAAAAAAGTCCTGGACCAGATGGGTTCACACCTGAATTCTACCAAGCCTACAAAGAAGAACTGGTACCTATACTGCAGAAATTATTTGAAAATATCCAGAAGGATGGAATCCTCCCAAACTCATTCTACGAAGCCAATATCACCTTGATACCAAAGCCAGGAAAGGACACAACAGAAAGAAAACTACAGACCAATATCCCTTATGAATATAGATGCAAAAATTCTCAAAAATCCTTGCAAACCGAATTCAAATGTACTCAAAAAATAATTCATCACAATCAGGTGGGCTTCATTCCTGAGATGCAGGGACTGTTCAACATACGCAAATCTATAAATGTAATTCACCATATAATAAAAGCAAGAACAAAGATTATTGATCCTTTCAATAGATGCAGAAAGGCTTTTGACAAAATCCACATCCTTTTATGATAAGAACTCTTAACATTACAGGCATAGATGGCTCATTCCTAGAAACTATTAAAGCCATATATGATAAACCCACAGCCAATATCATACTGAATGGGAAAAAATTGAAAGCATTCCCCCTTAAAACAGGAACTAGACATGGGTGCCCACTATCTCCACTTCTTTCAACACAGCGCTGGAAGTCCCGGCCAGAGCAATCAGACAAGACAGAGGAATCAGGGGCACCCATATGGCAGCAGAAGAGGTCAACTTTCACTATTCGCAGATGATATGATATTATACATAGAAAACCCCAGAGATTCCAACCAAGAGATTACTGGAATTGATAAATGAATTCAGCAACGTCTCAGGATACAAAATTAATACACACAAATCCATAGCCTTCATATATGCTAATAACAATCAAGTTGAGAACAAATTAAAGATGCAATACCTTTCACAATAGCACCAAGAAAATTAAATATTTAGGAACATATCTAACTAAGGAGGTCAAAGACCTATAGAGAGGAATTATGAAACACTGAGAAAAGAATTGCAGAGGATGTAAATAGATGGAAAACCCTACCATGCTCTTGGATAGGCAAAATCACATGTAAAAATGGCTTTGCTACCTAAAGTGATTGACAGAATCAATCAGTCCCTATCAAAATACCAACATCATTTTTTGCCGATCTAGAAAAAATAATTCTACGCTTCGTGTGGACCAGAGAAGACCCCGTTCTAGCCAAAGCAATCTTAAGCAAAAAGAACAAATTGGGAGGCATCTATCTACCAACTTCAAACTATACTACAAGGCTATAGTAACCAAACTGCATGGTATTGGCACAAGAACAGAGACGTAGACCAATGGAACAGGACTGAGAACCCAAATATAAAACCAACCTCATACAGTCACCTGATCTTTGACAAATTCCAGAAAAACTTACACTGGGGAAAAGATTCCCTATCAACAATGGTGCTGGGAAAACTGGATGGCCAATGTAGAAGACTGAAACTGGACCCACACCTCTCACCTCTCACAAAAATCAACTCACAATGGATAACAGATCTCAAACCTAGACATGAAACCATAAGAATTCTCGAAGAAACTTGGAAAAACTCTTATGGACATTGGCCTAGGCAAGAGTTTATGAAAGAACCCCCAAAGCAATCACAGCACAACCAAAATAAATACATGGACCTGATCAAATTGAAAAGCTTCTGCACAGCCAAGGAAACTATCACTAGAGTGAACAGACAACCTACAAAGGGGAGAAAATTTTTGCACGCTACACCTCTGATAAAGGGCTGATAACCAGAATCTTACAGAACTTACGAAATCAACAAGAAAAATCAACAATCCTATTAAATAATGGGCAAAGGACATGAACAGAAACTTTTCAAAAGAAGACAGAATAATGGCCAGCAAACATAAAAAAAAATGGTCAACTTCTCTAATCATCAGGGAAATGCAAATCAAAACCACAATGAGACATCACTTAACTTCAGTGAGATTGACTCATATCAAAAAAAATCCCCAAACAACAAATGTTGGCAGGGATGTGACAGATAGAACACTCTACACTGCTGGTGGGACTGCAAATTAGTACAACCTCTATGGAAAGTGATATGGGATACCTCAAAGAATTAAAAGTAGAATTACCATTTGACCCAGCAATCCCACTCTGGGTATTACCCAAAGGAAATAAAGACATTCTTAAGAAAGACATCTGCTTGCGAATATTTATAGAAGCACAATTCACAATTGCAAGAGTGGAAACAATCCAGGTGCCCGTCATACACGGGGATTAATAAATGTGGTATATGTATACCTGGAGTATTACTCAGCATAAAAACAATAGTGAATTAACACATCTGGTATTATCCTGGTTGAAGCTAGAACCCATTCTTCGAAGCGAAGTGTCACAGGAGTGGAAAAACAAGCACCACGGTACTCACCATCAAATTGGTACTAACTGATCAACACTTACTACACACAGGGCAATAATATTCATCAGGGGGCGGGCAGGCGGGGAGGCGGGTGGAGGGGTGGGAAAAACTCTCACTGAATGAATGCGAGAGCACAGTGTGGGGGATGACCACGATTGTAGTTCTGACACGGCAGTGCATGGGCAAATATAT
>JAKFHU010000878.1:0-23498 GCA_023783475.1 Daubentonia madagascariensis | reverse complement strand
ACTGAGCCGCTGGCTGCCCTCCGAAGGGCCTGCTGGACGGGAGGCGCGGCACGGGGGGACCCGAGTGCAGGTTCCCGCGCCCCAGCCCCCCGAGGACGGGCCCAGCATCAGGGGCAGCAGGCGGCGCGGCCAGGGCTCACAGAGGGCGCTGGGAGGAGCTGAGGGGTCCTGCACGGAGCCGCGCTCGTCACAGGCCTCCCCGCCACCCTAAACCTCAGACCAGGAGTCGTCAGAGGACGACGTCCCGACCGGATCCTTCCGATTGCCGCTTGGATTGGGACAGGCCGCTTTCCAAGCCCCAGCCCCCCGTAAGCCGGGCCACACACTGGAAATAAATAGAACCGCAGAGAAACGTCCAGAGTCCAGACACTCAGCATCATCAAGGACACATTTTTCGTTTGTCCGGTTGTGGCAATTCTCAGAGGGCTCCGGGGCTCTCAGTGGACCCTGAGTCACCTGCCAAGTGCAGCTGGAAGGAAGGAGGGAGAAAGGCAGAGAGAACAGACAGGACGGGAACGACAGGAACATGGGGCAGGAGCAAGAGGGCTTTCAACACCCAGATGACGCGTAATTGTCACTGATCTCCTCAAATACTCTCTTGACAGGACTTTGAACATTCAGTTTTGCCCACGTAAGTGTCGAGACGTTAGCGCTCAGCGATGTGGATGTTGGGCTCAAGACCCTCCTCCTGAGAACCAAGCCTCTTGGCATTTCCACTTGGGGGGCACTGGTGACTTTCTCAGATCAGCACCAGAAACTCGCCTTTGGCCACAGCAATCACCAGCGTGACAATAACTCAGTCGCGGGTGGCCCTACTATGTGCCGGGCTGATGCTCGGCACACACCCCCGTTTCTCCCTCCCAGGACCTGCGAGGGCAGAGCCGCTCCCCGGGGGGGAAAGGAAAGCCCGTGAGGTGCAGAACTGTCCCGGGTCAGAGGTGGCCCCGCAGGGCGGCACGTGCCCCCAGCGCCTCCTCCCACAGGCCCTTCTCCAAAGAGGCAGCCTGCAGGAGCCAGCGGCTTCATTTTCTGGCTCTGGACGACCTGCCCTGTACGTAAATAGTCGGTTTGCAGGAGGGTGGGACTGGCTGTCCCCAGTGAATTCCTCATGGGTTCTGGATGGAGTAGCGGACCTGGCAGAGCAGAGCTCAGCCTCGCCTGGTAGGGGGCCCAGAGACCCCTGCCCTCACCTGCTGGGGCTGCATCTGCCAGTCCCCAGGCAGCTGCCCACCCTGCACATCCCAAGGGCAGAGAGAGGCAGAGAATCAACGCTGCCTCCTGCGTGGCGCCACAAGGCAAGGGGTCCTCAAGAGCATCCCAGCAAAATCTAGAAATAAACATAGCCCTATGTGTAAGAATCTCAGGCCCCTTGCTGTGGGGTAATTGTACATTTTCTTTGGCTAAAAAGAATGAAAAATGCATTAAATACTGATCCTGTAGGGCTTCTTTTATTATCACGCACATGCAACTACACAAAGCAGTGAATCATCATCATTCACTTTAAGCAAAGTTCCAGCTTCAATGGAGAAGTCATTTTTTTGCCCTTTTCTAAGACCCTGCCTTAAGGTATCTTTGTCTCTCATGGGAAGGATGCAGTCCTGGTTCTCACAGTTACGGCTCCTGATGGCCCTGAATGGAAAGCCACGAATGCCCGAAGGCCCGAAGGCCCTTTCTTCCCTACCATAGACACATTGTGATACGTATTTTCAAGGTCCATTTTATTCCTCCAAGAAGAAAGAGGTTTCATAAGCTAATAGCAGATTTGTCATTTATATGTTTAGAGGTCACTGGGGAAGGAGACATGAATTATTCTTTCTTTTAAACATATTTTTGTTTTGTGGCAGCAAAATATGTGCTGAACAAGAAAGGGCATAAATGTAACTCTAAAACAGAAGGAAAATTACTAATTTTTAAGGAAATATGTAAACAGTGAGAGAATGTACATCAAAATGTGTTTATGGATTTTGAATCTTGCCAAAACTAAAATAGTTTTTAAGAAAAATTTTCAAGCATTGTTGTAAACCTTGAATGCATCATGTTCAAATGTCTCTAATAGACATGGGATCGTTGGGGACTGAAAGTCAATCTTTAGGAAGGAATAGAAAGCTAGATTAGAGTTAACTTTTGATCCCGCAATGAACAAGAAGAACGCATTTGGATTATAAAAAGGAAGTCCGAACAAAACAATACCCATTTTGAAGTTTAAAAAAACTGAATTTAAGATTTTAAAGTTTTTATTTTATGTATCTTTTTCTGCTGAACACTAATAATTACATATATTGCATTTGTTTCTTTTCGTCTTATAGGAAATGATAAATGATGAAGCGGTCGGTGAGTTTCAGGCATGGTTCAGCCTGTGAAGTCTCTATATTCACAGGAAGTCACTACTAGATATACACAGCATCAGGGAATCAGCCAGTGCACCATGCTCCAAACTGAGGCCTGCAGAAATGAGAACAATGTTAAGATGAAAGCCCCAATCAGCTCCAATTAAAAGGCAATATTTTGTTCTGACCAGAGAGGATGTTCTCTGTGGGGTCTTATAGTTGAAGTCTCCAACCAGTAAGTTAGCATCTGTCAGTGAATCTCAGCTCTTTCTTTCCTAAGTTGGTCTCTGTCTCAGCCAGACTATCCTGATTGCAACTGATAGAATCTAAATAAAAATTTCTTTTAAAAAAAAAGGTAGAAGGAGGGGTTATTAGCTCCTGTCATTAATAAGTCCAAGGGTAACAGCTTCAGGCATGGCTGGATCCAGGCACTCAAGTGATGCTATCAGGGAGTGATCTTCCATCGCTTGCCTCTGCCTTGCCCTCTGCAGGTCCTATTCTCAGGCAAGCTCTTCTGTCCTGGCACCTGCTCACATCTTCAGGAGCCCCAGGAGAAAGATGATTTTTCTGTGCCACAGTTTCAACTAAAATACCACATTGAGTCTCATATGTTCATTCGTGATCCAATCTCTGTGGCCAAAGGCATAGAATTTACTAATGGCTCAAGCTCACTGCAGTTGCAGAAAAAGAACCCAAACTCAAACTTTTGAAGCAGGCCTTGCTGTTTAGAAGAGCCACGCTGCAAGAAGGAAGGAGGAGCGAGAGCTCACCACTTCCCGCGTGGCCTTTGATGACCTAGCCTTGGAGCTAACACAGCAAAGCAAGCCCACTCAGATAGAAGGACAGGGGACATAGACCCATTTTTCATGGGTCTATTAAAACCATATTTTAAAACACCATATTTGATACTTAGCTTAAAACACTTCCTGGATTGCTTTTGGCTTTTTCCTCTGTCTCTATTTCATACTCTCTCTCTCTCTTTATTTTTTTAGAGCAGTTTTAGATTCACAGCAAAATTGAGCAGAAAGTACAGAGTTCCCATATACTCCCACCAGCACCAACAACCCCCTCCACCCCAGACGTCCTCTCCCATCATCAACATCCCACACCAGATGGGAACATTTGTTTCAATTGATGAATCTACACAGACACATCAATATCACCCAAAGTCTGCAGTTTATATTAAGATTCACTCTTGGTGTTGTACCTTCTATGGGTTTGGACAAGCGTATGATGACATATGTCCACCATTGTAGTACCATACAGAGTAGTTTTACTGCCCTAAAAATCCTCTGTGCTCTGACTTTTCATCCTAACCCCTGGGCAACCACTGATTTTTTTACTCTAACTGTAGTTTTGCCTTTTCCAGATTGTCATATAGTTGTAATCATAACATATATAGCTTATTCAGAGTGGCTTCTTTCACTTAGTGATGTGCATTTAAGGTTCTTCCACATCTTTTCTTGGCTTAATAGCTCATTTCTTTTTAGTGCTGAATAATGGTCCATTGTATGAGTGTACTATGGTTTGCCCAGTCATCAGTTGAAGGACATCTTGGTTCCTTCCAAGCTGCGGCAATTTCTTAAAGTTGCTGTAAACATACATGTGCAGGTTTTTGTGTGGACATAAGTTTTCAATTCTTTTGGGTAAACACCAAAAAGAACAATTGCTGGATCCTGTGGTAAGAGTATATTTAGTTTTGGAAGAAACTGTCTTACAAAGTTGCTATACCGTTTTGCATGTCCCCATTTCATTCCTGCCAGTCCCCCAAATCCAGGTCCCTGACATCACTTCCACAAATAACCCACCTGCCTACAAGCCCTTGTCTCAGCTCCTGCTTGCGGAGGATCCCAAGTGAAGACACTGCCCATGGCTTCAACCTCAAGCAACGTAGGGACCCTCTGGGCTTATCAGCTATGATTTCATGTAGATGGAAATGAGTTCTACATTGAACCAGTTTCGGTTGGAATTTGTGATCATCCTTGAGAAAAAAGGAAACTCACCCATGTGTAAATTCCGACGTAAACACATACTCCGCTTTCTTTCACAAGACTACTTTATCTTCCACCATGGAGATCTCTCCCGTTGGCGGCTGCCTGCATTCCCTGAAGCTCGTGTAGCTTGGAACAGCCTTTTAATTACCTTTCAATTCTTTCTCAATTTTCTGATTGCAGAAAAGGGAGATGAAAAGTTGCTCCCCCTTTTTTATTTGGCTTCTAATCCCTTTATTACAACGTGGCAGGGTCTGGTTTGACTCAAACTGCACCGCATCTGAGTAGCCCCATTAAAAAGAAACCCCTGGGAGTTCAGATTTGATTTCTCTGCTGTTGGGTCACGTTCCCACCATCTACCTCGAACATGGAAAGTTCAGAACTGGAGGTCACACCCATGCTGGTTTATTTCAAAGTATTCATCGTTTACCCGGGTCATTCTTAGGCCCTGGTTTTTATCCCTTTCCTAAAAGAAGCAATCTGCAGCTTTTTAGCCCTAAAGAGCAGTTAGCATGCTTAAAATCTTCACTGATTTAGAAGTTATTTCAAAGACACCCTCTGGTTGATTTACTTTATCTTACTTAGGGGAAGCTATTTTAAAAATAGTTTTTTCATAAGTTGATGATAGTGCTGGGACACCCCAGGTCGTGGAGATCCCCTCAACTCCTCAAGTAGACAGGTGAGGCACAGGTGGACTGCCGTCACGCTGGTGGCATTCTCGTCCAGCCACCAAATGTGGGTTGAGAGGATATCTCCTGGTCTATACATCAGAAAACCTACCTTTATCAACAACATCAAGGTGAGTGTTTACTCCGTGCCCAGAAACTCTGCTAAGTGCTTGTCAGGTATTAACCCATTTAATACTTTCAACACTCTCTGAGGAAGATACTATTATCATCTGCCTCCAGCATAGACAGGAGAAAACTGAGGCCCAGAGAGCTCACATAACCAGCTGGTAGGTAGTATAGCCTCACCTTGGACCCAGAACTCCAGAGCTGAGACCAATAATGTCCATCACCTGTGTGGGCACATTGAAAGGGGGGGGTCTGTTAGGGTGACCAGATTCAGCAAATAAAAGCACAGGATGCCTGCCCAGTTAAATAATGATTATTTAAATATTGCGTGGCCTAAATTTTACCTAGGAACTTTGGACTCTGTTAGCAGGCAAGAAGGGGTGGTGGCTGTGGATGATAGATATGCACCAGAGTCTCCAGTGCCGAGAACACGGAGTGGTAGTCATCCAGAGAGACCCAAGACAAAGCAGTCAGCGTGGCCCACGGAACTGATATGATCACCATGAGACATATAAAGAGATGATGCGCAAGACCAAGAGGACAGAAGGAATGGCTTGAAACATATGACTACTTCCGGAAGGAAAATGGTAACCAGCATCCTTGTGAGGAGACATTGGTCATCTAAATTCGTGTCACATCTGCACAGAGTTCAGGAAAATGTTCCAAAAACTTCCTCAAAATTTTACCTTGTTTATACCCCACTTGTACTATGATTTACTAAAGTTTTTAAATTTGACTCACTTTTTTTACATAAATAAATATATTCAAACAAAAAACTTGATATCACAACTGTACAAGTAAAACTATTATTACTTGCTATAAATTGAAGGTAACTATAAGGAGATGTACATAGCTTAAAAAAAAAATCTGCCCAAATAATATCTAAAGTTACCTTCCACGTTGCAATGGATGGGTAACTCCCATCAGGGAAACATTGGTTGAAATAAAGGATATTATGCATATAAATTTATACTAATGGATACAAAATATTCATTTTACATTTTAATTTGACTCCTTAGGAAATATGCTTATAATTTTAACTCTGTTGAATTATTTTTAAGTAATCACTTAAAAATCTTAATTAGAGAAACTTTACCAGCCAGAATCCCCTCCCAGATGACCCCTGACAAACTGCTGCGGCAGTCACTTCCCAGGTTGGGTTCTCTTTAACAGGTGTCTTGGGAGTGGTCCTCATGGAGGTCCCTATTGTCTCAGTTCAATGAGAACCATTTGGAACATCATCACTGAGCTGGATCTGTTATGAAGTTACTTTGGGAAAGGAATTCCTTATTGAAGGCACATCGTGGGCAGGCTTTTGTAGTATATCTGGTAACTGATACTAATCCCACATGCCTCTGTAATAGGGTTACACACTGAAACGTTTTGCCATGTACCTCTGCAGGGCTCTCCCACATGGGCAGAGTGGACCTGTCACCGAACTCACTTTGAGCTTGGTCATGGAACTTGCTTTGACCAATGTGAGAAGACCTCAGGTAGAACATACCTGAGCAGAGGTTCTACACCTGTGCAACTTGCAATGACCTATTGTACTTTGGCCTTCTACATATGAGTGTGCTCCAGGCAGCTGTTCCTTTTCCAGGAAGCATCCCAGAACAACAAACCCATAAAGCTGAACTGAGAACACACCATAGCCTGTAGCCAAGCCCAACTGGTCTGCAGCCTGAACCACAGATGGCCTGCCAAGATCAGCCCAGCCAAACCACAGTCTACACTACAGACCCTTGAGTGTGAAAATGAACGTTGTTGTAGGTCACTGAATTTGGAGCCAGTATACTACATATCACCACTGTGGCAAAAACTAACTAATATATCTCTCTACTTGGAAACTGAGCCTTTCCTTGTCTGGCATTATTGGAGACTGGCTCCTAAGAAGCCTCCTATGAATAGACAAAAGCTCCGTGTCACGGACCCATTCAGAGGCAGGTTTTCTCTCGCCACCAATAGGAAAAACCACAGGTCTTCTTGGTGTTCTCAGTCCTTCTACATCAAAGCAGGTCAGCCAAGTTCACAAACCACCTTGCTTGAGCCAGGCAGTGTCCAGCCACCTGCCACTACCATGGATGACCCAGGAAGAAGAAGATGAAGAAAAAGTGTGATCCCTGAATCTCTCCTTCCATCTGCCTGCTCTTTGGGTTCAAAATAAATAACTCATGGACGTTTTCACCCTGTTCGTCTGAGACAAGACTGAGATGAATTTATAAATGAATGTATTGATTAGGCCCTGTTCACAGACCTGCTCCCTTTTTTGTAAGAGGGTGTAATTTGAATGCTGTGATTTTCGAGTCAGTGAAATGCTAAATGGAAGCACATCAGCCAGTATAAAAGAGATTCCCAAAATAACATCACAGGGAATAGATCTTTTGATAATACATTCCTAAAGAGTTTTCAGCTACATAACATTTTCTGCCCCCAAATTGGCAACTCTTGCCTTCTCAAATTTCCAGATATTCAGATTTCTATCCCAGACATTTTTTTTTTTTAATGTTGCAAAATGTGCTTAGCTTACCTTGCCCCTATGCTGAATGGTCTCTTTTGCATTTTGCAGTTAATTTGAAACCTGAGATGGATGACTTCTTTAGTGCTGAGTCACTGGAATGGGAATGGCCTAATTTTCAGCCATATGTGAGCAGAGATACGGGGCCTGTAGCCAGTAGAAAAGCAACACTCAGCATATCCCTTTAGACACCAAAAACAACTAACAAATGAACCTCCAGTGCTCTCCAAGAGTGACCTTTCTTTTTGTAGCTTTTCCTGGTAACAGAAAAAGGGAGTTTTTTTGGCCACCTGTCAAAATCTAGACAAGTCAAGAAATATTTAACAAGTGTCACGGGAACATTTTAGGGGTTATGAAAGAAACATAAGAAGAAATCTCTTTTGGGAACCCACAAGATTAGACAAAGATACAATTTTAAAACATACAAGAAGAATGTGTGTGTGACGACTCGGTGTGAGATGAATATGTTAAAAATTCAGATTCCCTGAGTCATAGCCTCCAGAAAAATGCTCCCATTATAAGTTATATGTTTTAATTATTATAAGTGTTCTTGCTTCCCCACCTAGGCCATAGATGTTAAAACTCAGAGTCTAGTTTTTACTTGTGTTCATCATTTACTACCTCTTGACCCGGAGAGTAAGAAGTCCTCAGTCAATTCTAGCAGACAACGTAAGGACTCCAGGAAGCCTGAGAAGACAGATCTCACTTTGGGTTAGGAGGGTGAAAAAAAGGAAAGTCTTCATTTCATGAGGAATCGCAATGTTCCCTTGCACAGGGGTTGTATTTCCTCAGAAGCTGACATAGCTTTCAAGCAGGAGGCCCATGAGTGAAATACGACATACGTTTCATGTCAAAGCTGAGAGTGACCGGGGTATGAACTTGAGCTCTGCTCTCAATTTGTACCTGGTCAGATGGAGCTGCTGGCAAATGCCCGTCCCTAACAGTCTGCAATGATTTGTAATCTCAAATAGAGGGAAAAGAGGAATAATCCTTTAATATTAATATATGGGCCCCCCCACCTAACCCCCCGCCCACCCCACACACAAAGGCTCTTACACAGGTCTCCATGCTGAACTGGTCTGAGCAAAGTCCCAAGCCCCAAAGGGAAACTCTCAGGACAGAACAGCTATTGGACAGTGGGCACAAACGAACCAGGCAGTTGATATTGCACAGACCTGGCAACAAGAGGGTGTAAGGTGACCCCCAAAATTAATAAATAACAATTAGACTAATAGAATAACCCATGTTTAGTTCACACTGAGCGGGTGCCCACTCAATGTTCCTAAATCACTGCTTCCCTCTTTCCACCTCCCTGTTCAGGAACCTCCAGATCCCCTCAAATCCCCTCCTTTCCACCGGCTTTCCCAGCTCTCCAAAGCACCCCTTCTCCTCCACTGGCTGGTGCCAGTTCTCCCTGTGCTCCCAAAGCCTGGGCTGGATGTGGAGGGGACATTCTCCCCTGCAATCCCCCACCCCAACCCCGCAGGCTGGGGCATGAGTGGTGGGAGAAGCTGCAGGTGCTCAGCAGGCCCTTCCCCATCTCCCCTCCCCCACACCCGGGTCCCTTCTCCCCCCTTCTCAGCCTGCTCTTGGGACCTGACCCCAGAGAACTAAATCTCCCTCCCAGTCTGCAGTTGTGCTCAGCCAAGGGGAGGCTTTGCTGGAGGCAAGGGTAGGAGGAGGGGAGTGGAGCTGCCTCTTCCCCACTCCTTCCCTGCCGCACCTGGTGACTGGGGACCACAGCCCTGAGGGCAGCCCCCCCCAGTGGCTCTCCCCGGGCTCCCCCACACTCTCTCCTCCTCCAGCCACTCCTTCAGCCCCAGGGCTGCCCCAGCTCCCTCTCGGGCTGGTCCCCAGCTGCTTCCAGCTCTTGTCGTTCCCTTCATTCTGCTCAAAACACCACCACTGAGCGTGCCTCTGTTTCCCACTGGAGCTGTGTCTGACAGAAACCACTAGACCAGAGCCCAGAAGACAGCCAAGACTGAGTCTCTGACCCAAAGGGGCCTCAGCACAGATCAGGAGCTGAGTCTGCAGCCCAAGGGGGACGACTCTGGTTCCTGCAGCAGAAACCCCCAGGTCCCCAGCCCTGCACCTCATCAGCCCTGCACACACCATGCCCTGGGGTGCCCAAAGCTGCAATCTGCCCTGGGCCTTTGCTGTTGCAGCTGAACCAGCCTACAGAGTGGTGGTGAGGGGCCTGGGCTCCCTGGGAATCCCGGCGTGACCCCTTCTAAGCTGTATGACTGTGGGGAGGTCATTTGGCCTCTTTGGCCTCAGTCTATAAAATGAGTGTCATGGTGGGACCTGCCTGGTGCACTGGGTGGGGGCTTAAGTGAGATGCTGCAGGCCAAGTACTCGGGTCTGGGCCTGCACCGGGACAGCAAACCCGAGTTCTGGTGGTTTCCCTGTACCTGGGACTCACCCTGCCCTGCTCACCTCCCACCGCCCAGGCCTCGCTGTAGGATGCAGACACTGCACGGGCTTCTCCCTTGCCATATACAGTTGGCGTCGCCCCCTGTGTCCCTGGTGGGTTCCACATCCATGGAGTCAACCAACCGCTGATCAAGAATATTTGGGAAGAAAATTGCCTCTGTACTGAACACGTACAGACGTTTTTTCTTGTCATTATTCCCTAAACGCTACAGTCTAACAACTATCTACACAGCATTTACATTGTGTTGGGTATTGTAAGTGACCAAGACATGAGTCACAGTACACAGGAGGGTGTGTGCAGGTCCTATGCAGATACTCTACCATTGATATCGGGGACTTGAGCATCCGTGGATTTTGGTTTCTGCAGGGGGTCCTGGAACCAACCCTGTGGACACCAGGGGACGACTTCATATGTATTCTCTCCAAGGCCTCTCCTGCCCGAACCCCTAAATCCTTAGGCGTAGTGAGGTCCCGGCTCAGCCACTCTCCCTCCTGGGAGCCTTTCTGGGGCGGGGCTCCTCCTCCCTCCCCTCGTAACACCCGAGCTGCCCAGGCTCACACACGACCTGCGGTGTCATTGCTGGTCACTTTCTTTTATTCCACAAGCAAAGGACAGGGACCACCTAATCCACTGCCCAGGACGGTGCCTGACTCGTGGTGGGGGTCTCAGCACGTGTCTGTGGAGTGAATTAATGAGTTATTTCACCGCCTGGTCTCCTCAGCTGCATCCTGAGCTCCTCAGGAAGGGACTGGGGTGACATTCTCTGGGCCCCCACTCCCCCAGCGTCAGGAACATGTGACCAAGAGACCAAATCAGCTCAGCCCCTGCAGTGTCCGTGTGGCTGTCCCTCCAGCTGTGGTGAAAGTCGGTATCCAAAGGCCGCCCTGGACACTGGACAGAAAGCAGCGCGCGGTGCTCCCGGGCCGGAGGGCTCCTCCCGGCGCTGGGAGGACTGTCGTCAAAGCCCGATGTCACAACCGACCGGCTCTTGTGCAAATTGGAAGCGATTTAACGAGTTGGGGGCATCTGGCAGATGCCGCAGCCGGTGGGCGTTTCTCTCCCGTCCGCGCCCCGGAACCGGGAGACGCCGTCTCGGACCCGGGTCACGCCCGAGGCAGCCTCGTCAGAGAAAACCCCTCCCCAGGCTTGATTGGATTATTAGGGGGCGATTGTCTGTGCGGTGACAGGGGCAGGGACAGGCCCGAAGCCAGCCGAGCCTGGTCAAGAACACACCCCGCACCTCCGCCTGGGAGGCGACGGGTGTCGATGTCCCCTCCGTGGACTGCGGCAACTCGGGCCTGCCGGGGCCTCGCCGCACACGGGAACAAGGCCAGGGACCAGGGACCAGGTGGGCAGGGGCCCCCAGTGTTCCAGTCGCCCCGATGGTCAACGCACCGCTGGAGTCCAGGGCTCCCGGGCAGCACCTCGGCTCGGCCCTCGCTCTCTCCGCCCTGCTCTGCTTGGGGTCGGCTCAAGCCTTTTCCTTTCTCTGTGGCTCAGCCCCCGTCAGCCAAATGGGTAGATTAGCACCTGCCTTGATTATCTCAGAGAAGGGTGGAAGACTCCATGAGATCAGGGCAGTGAGATCACCAGCAGAGAGTCGTGCTGAAGATGCAAAATGCTGAGCTTCCAGAGCCCTGGCGACACCTGTGGACTCAGAGGGCCTCTGATGAGCTGGCTCTGATCCCTTCTTTAAAACAGGCAGCCACTAAGTGGAGAAACTAGGACCCCTTGTCCATCCTCTAAATCTTAGTTCAGTGCTGTTTCCAATACACCCTTGCTGCCCATCACACTTCAGGGATAAAGCCCCTTGGATCATCCCACTTCAAGTTGGACAGAGCTTCCTGGTAAATAACAACAACAATTGCTGTCTTAGCCCAAGTTCCCCAGAAAATGGAGATGAGGGAAAAGTTTTTGTGCCAAAACTTGCTGGGAGAGTGCAGTCCCAGCGTGCAGGAGTGAGGGGAAGGAGGCTGAGACAGGGAAGGAAGAAAAGAAAATACAAGTAAGTTTCTACCAGTCTGGACACAGACGGGGACAGCCTCGCCGTGTGGTCTTGCTGAGCATCCTCAGGAACATCCAAGGGTCCACCTGGGGACAGAAGGGAGAAGGATTTGCCCCCCAGACCCATGTCCCATTGGTCAGAGTCTGTCCCATAAGGTGTTAATTTTCAGCACTCCTGGGGCTGCCAGAGTGTGGGCACCTAGGGGGGCCCTTGAAGTACGAGGCCTCAAAGATAGCAGGGCATCCCTGCCACGCGCCAACATGGTGTGCTGCCAGAAACCTGTCCCTTAGCATTTCGCCTGGGTCTGGAAAAGCACAATGCAAGTAGAGGTGGGAGGGGCCAGCCCCCTAAGCCTTTTAGGTAAAGCTCCGGTGTAGGACAGTTACTATTTCATCTGACGGTTTCCTGTCTTGGGACTTTAAGTGCCCTTTCTTCCCTCTCCTCCTAGAGAACTTCAGCCATACAACTCAAGCCTCAAGACCCAGCTCAGAAGTCACTTCAGTCCTGACTCTTCTCGGCAGAGTACTTTACATTTCCCCTGGGGCCCCCATAACCCTTGATTACACCTCTTTATAACTTTGTGATGGGCATGTGCTGGTTTTGCCCATCAAGCTCCTGCTTTCTGCTAAAATGGCTGGACTTTCCTTTGGGCAATCCCTCAGTTCATTTGATTTGAGTGGTGCTGAATTCTCCACCACCCCTCATCACCCCATGCAGAGAGCAGAGGTTATTCACAGAACTGTTCTAGAGCCAGGTATATAGACTGTCAGTCCACGTTGCCATCCATCTCATCCCAGGCTGTTGATTTGTTTATGGGTAGTTATCTCACGGTTAGTGTAAATAATCCTATTGTAGCTTAGCTCACCCATCATCTGTTCTCTGTGCTTTCAGCTAGGGGTGGCATGTAAGAGAGTCCTGGACAACAAAATGTAAACGTAAGTCTGCTGTGGGTTTCCTGGAACTGTTTTACTTTCCTGATTTAGTCACTGTCTTCCCCTTTCTTCCCCATCTTCTTGCTTTTGATGTGATGGATGTGATGGATGTGATGGATGGAGCAGCAGCAGCCAGCTTGCAGCCATGAGGGATGAGGAAAAGGCCAAGAGGATTGTGCAAGCCTCTGTGATGACACCTCTGAGATGCTAAACCACCACCAGCAATGTCCTACTCCAGATTTCTCAGGCTTTGAGAAACATAAACAGTTATGGGATCAAGTTTCAGTAGCTGGGCTTTCTGACCCTACAAGCTGAAAGCACTGCTGACTAATGTGGTTAGTCTTCTGTTGAACTAGTAAATAGTAAGGTGGTAATGACTGAAGATTCCTCAGACTCCCAGACTACCTGTGCTAAAAGGAGTTCCAGACAGAGGTCAACCAACGACCTCTCCCTCCATTTCACAGGGAGGAAAAGGGGCATCAAAGGGGTGCTTCCCAGGGTGCTTCAGGGAGGGGGGCAGAGCCAGGTCTGCAGCCTGCATTTCTCAGTTCCCAGCTCATGGTTGCTTTTGCCACATCTCACTGATGTGTGCTGTCTTCCAGGCAATAACAAGAGCCAACATGTCCTGGAACCTTATGTGCCAGGTGAGGATTAAGCACTTTGCTTATATTAATTCATTTAATTCTTACCCAAATCCTCCAAGGGAGATACTTTTATTTATCATTACATTCATAGAGGAGGAAACTGAGGCACAGAGAGATGGAGTAACTCATCCAAGAATCCAAATACAGAAATTGCAGAGTAATGATTCCAACTCTGGGGGCCTGGAGCCAGAGCTCACACTTGGAATCACTAGGCTGTACTGCCATGGGGAGGTTTCATAAATACTAATATAAAATTCCAGGCTCATAAGGGCTTCTTGGGGTGAGAACGAGTATGGGTAACTCAGCAGGGCCACTTCTATGGACAATTCCACGGGGCACTGCTCCCATGGAACACAATGTCAGTGGTGCCACTGGTCGTGTCCAACATGGTGGCCCCAGGGTTTTGACCCTGCAAGTGACAGAACATGGGTCTCTCAGGTACCAGATAATAGCATAAACAAATGAAGCCAGGTGAATTCAGGGAGGGGTGGAGTCTGAAGCAGACTGGGGAGCCTATGCCCCTTCTGAAGGAACACTAGCCATTCCGCTTCAGCCACTGTGGCTGTGGGAAATCGTGGCCCATGTTTCATAATTCTACAGGTTTTCAGTGACTGCCTCAAATTGGGACTTGTTTTCCCTCTCCGTTTTAACTTAATTTAATGTATCTGCCTTGCTTGTATATCATTAAATTTTATTCTCATGTAATTTTTTTTACTAAGAACATAATTCACATACCCTAAAATTCACCATTTTGAAGTGTGCAGCCGTCACCACTACTCAACTCTAAAACACTTTAATCACCCCCAAAGGAAACCCCACACCCATTAGCAACCATTTCCCATTTCTGTCTTCCCCCAGCCCCTGGAAACGCCTAATCTATTTTCTGTCTTTATGAATTTGCCTATTCTGGGTATATCACATAAACAGAATCATACAATATGTGGTCTTTTGTGACTGGCTTCTTTCACTTAGCATCATGTTTTCAAGGTTAATCTATGCTGTAGCATGCATCAGTACTTTGTTCCTTTTTATGGCTGAATAATATCCCATTGAATGGATATACCACATTTAAATCTATTACCTATTCATCTACTGATGGACATTTGAGTTGTTTCCACGTATTGGCTATTATGGACAATGCTGCTATAAACATTCATGTATAAGTTTTTGTGTGGATGTATGTTTTCAGTGCTCTTGAGTATATGTCTGGGAATGGTACGTATTGCTGGATCGTATGTTAACTTTATGTTTAACATTTGAGGAACTGCTAAACTGTTTCCAAAGTAACCACACCATTTTACATTTCCATAAGCAATGGATGAGGGTTAAATGTTTCCACATTCTTGCCAATACTTTTAAGTGTTCATCTTTTTTATTCTAGCCATATTAGTGCATGTGAAGTAGATTTCATGGTTTGATTTGCATTTCTTTAATGACTGATGATGTTGAGCATCTTTTCACATGCTTATTGTCCATTTGTATGTCTTTTTTTTCCAGAAATGTCTTTTCAAATCCTTTGCCCACTTTTAAAATTTGGTTATTTGCCTTTTTATTGTTGAGTAGTAAGAGATCTTTTTATGTACTGAGCACTGTTCCTTTATCAGATACATGGTTTGCAAATATTTTCTCACATTCTGTGTGTTGTCTTCACTTTATTGATAGTGAGTGTCCTTTGAAGCACAAAAATATTTAATTTTGATGAAGTTCAATTTATCTATTCTTTTTTTGATTCTTGTGCTTTTATGTTACATCTAAGAAATCATCGCCTAATCCAAGATCAAAAAGATTTACATCTATGTTTTCTTCTGAGAGTTTTATAGTTTTAGATTTTATATTCAAATCTTTGATCATTGTGAGTGAATTTTTGTATATGGTGTAAGGTAGGAGTCTGAATTCATTCTTTTGCATGATGAGAAATCAGCTGTTAACTAATTGAGGATCCCTTGTACTGGATGAGACACCTCTCTCTTGTAGTTTGTTTCTTGGCCTTTTCCCTTTAAAAAGCCTCCAAGATCCTATCGTAGTCAGCAATAGAAAGATAAACAAATTGCGATTTCTCACCCAACAGAATAGAATAAGGTAGGGGAATGAACAACCACAACTATACACAAAGCACGGGTGAATACTCACAAACATAATGTCACATGGAAAAAAAGTGTACATACAGTGTAATTCCTTTGTACAAAGTCTAATAATAGGAAAAGCTAATCATTGAGGCTAGAAATCAGGATAGTGATTATCCTTGAGTAGGGCAGGAATATTAAAAAGGGAAAAAAAGGGAAGATTCTGGGTGCTGGTCAGGTTCATTTTCTAGATGTGGATGCTCTTACACAAATATGTCTGGTTTAGAAAAATTCATTGAGTTTTACACTTATGAAATGTGCATTTTCTTGTTTGTGTGCTATATTTACTAAACAGTTTACTTTAAAATATTCCCTCTCCCAAGGGTTTCCACGTGGATTTTAAACACACCTGGTGTACACCCTCAGCCCCAGGCAGACCTGACACAGATATCCTGCAAGTTGCCCTGGAGGAAGTGTCTCGTTCCAGCCCTGTGATGCCCCTGTGTGGGTGCTGCGTGTGGAATCACAAACACTTCACAGAAGCAGTCCCCGTGCCTTGGTATTGTCACAAACACAGAGATATGCTGTGGCTGTTTGCAGACTTGAGCACAGCAGGAGATGGCCTGATGGCATCATGTTGATTAGTTTATATGAAAGCAGTTATATTTTAGTCCTATCCCATGGCTGAAGTCTAACCATGGAGTATTCTTACATCTGGGGTGGGAGGGGAGAGGTTACTTAGCAACAGTTAGTTGATGGCAGGAGTGGAGGGGTTAGCTCTGCTTATAATAGACACAAGGAGTATCGTAAGCTTTCATGAAGCCAGAACAGAGGAACCGGACTGAATAGTAATGATGGTTAAAAAGAAAAGCAAGCAAGCCAGCAAGCACTCTTCCTGGGAATCCCCTACTGCCAATTTATGCCAATCGAGGCTGCTAGCATGGATAGTTTGGACCTGCTGCCGGGTGGAGTAACGCCCTGGGGCACATTGCGGTGGCTGCAGGGGAGACTGCATGGACTCGGTGTTCCAGGGAGGCCGCTGTAAACACAGGTCCGCCAGGCCAGACCCCCACCCCCACGCCTGCGGTCACCAGGGTGATGACAGACCTGACAAGATGGAGAGATGGAGAACACGGCAGTGCCTCTGGTCTTGGAATGTGCTTGCGATAATGAATTCCACCCTGCCCTCTTCAAGGTCAAGCCTAAACACTGTAAGGCAGAGATAGTGAAGCATTTGCTCTGCCACCTTCATCTCCTGGTCGTTGTGTCTCGGTTGGCAGGAGCCCAGGAGCTTCCCTGCAGACCGCCGGTGCCCATCCTGCAGCAAGAAGCAGAGCATCCTTCCTGGAAGGGCTCGGCTCCACTCAGGTCCACAGAAACTTCAGTTAACAAGGCGCATCTGAGCTTCTCTCCAAACCAGTTTGGCTGAGGTTTGAAAACCACATTATTATTCCTTCTATTCCTTTAAGAAATTCCCTGTACTTTCCCTCTTTTAATATCTTCTTAAATATGCATGTAAATATATAATTAAAATACTCTTTCTGTGTATACCAAAATGGCCAGTTTGAGTTGGAAGACATGTAGACAACACACACACGCACACAATTTTCCAGTGGTCAAATGGCATTTTTTACATCGAGTTGTCAGAAAACTTATCAAGCTTTTAGCCCACTCTTCAACCCACAACAAAAATCTCATTTTCAACATCCCTGGAGCCTTCTCAGCCTCTCTCTCTCTTTGAACACCACAGGGATGAGGAGTGCATCACTTAGCATGTCTGGGGTTGCAAATAGCAACAAAAAAGTCAAACTGAACTAAACATTAAAGGGAATGTATTAGCTTCTACAATTGTGCGGGGGCGGGGGGGGGCGGCAGAGGCAGGTTTGATTGGCCTTGGGCTCTATTTCTTTGGTTTGTCTTGCTGTGTCCTCAACTCTGGAGACTTCATTCCCACTGGATTTCCTCATGGTTACATTATGGCTGTCACTGGCCTGGACTGTTGTCTGTATCCCCCAACCTCCAGGTGGGAAAAAGTTTCTATTCCCAGCCATCCATCTATCAAAGTTATATCTCCGCTCTGATTGGACCAATGCAGTCACATGCCCAGTTCTTAATCAACTCCAGTGGCCAAGGGGAATACGGCATGTTCATTGGCTTAGCCTTGTGTTGTGTGATCACTCCCAAACCAATCACAGTGGTGAAGGGAATGATCCTGCTGTAGACCCATCTTCAGATTACTAAATGTTTTCATGATGAAATATTTCTTTCTCAGCTGATTTAGATGGTCTAGACTTGAAAAAGTAATTGACTCTGCTTCCAGCCGGTATTCCTGCACTCCTGGGTTAACCAGACACAGCTGACTCCTGGGGATGGGGACTGCAGGACTTGTAGAAGAAATGGATGCAGAGGCTTGGTCTCTAGGGTCCTCATGGTAACAGAGGAGTAAAATGCACATGTGCATGCATGCACACACAGGTACACACACCCCCTAGCACACACACACTCCAACATACCTGCACATTTGCAGACACCCCAGTACATATACCACCAGAACACATGCATGTGTGCACACACATCCCAGCATACATGCAAAGATTGTTGCAAAGGTCCCCTCTTAGTAGAATGCACTCAGGGTAAAAGCTACATCCCCACTTTCCTTCCCCCTGCTCCCCAGCTCTCGTTCACATTACTGTCAGGTCACAGCCTTCTGATGAATCCTAAAGCATTGCTTGGAAGCAGAATTGTGTGGAAGTCAAGAGGACAATTGTCCTATTCTCTGGGGCTGCAGGCAATCTTCCTCCCGGTCCCATAACACATTTGTAGTTAACAGAGTTGCCAATTGTGAGGAAAAGGGCAGCCCCTCTGGGACAGGTTCTGTGCACTTTACTGGACTCTGCTCCATAAATCAAGTCTCTCAGGGGTGTCACATCCTAGTTGGCTTCTTAGCTTGTCGCTCTTCAGTTACCTCCCTGAAATGAATTCCCTAAAACTGACTCTGCTGAGTCGCAATCCAGATCTTTTCCTCATTTCTAAAGGATATAACTTTCCTTAAGAATTTTTTAAATTGGCCACCAGTATTATGGTTTTACGGCATCCACATTACACACTTCACGGGTTTCCAAACCTGTATGTATCAAAACTGAAAAGACCTGAGCTTAAAATCAGAAGAGCTGAATCACTGTGCTCTCTGAAGCTTAGAGAACCATTTAATTGGGGCAATCAATGTGCAGTAATAAAAGCACTTCTGTAGTCATTTTACTTTATTCACTTGTAAGGACAATGGAAACTGCTCAGTTGAAAAGTGACTAATTGATCAGTTATACAGTCATTCAGCAAGTATTTTTTGAGTGACTATTCTGTGCAAAACACCGTTAGGTGTAAGGAAGTTACAAAAAAATGGAATGTAATTCAATTAAACGAGGCAGATAATGATGAGTTCCTGCCACGCACCAACAACTCTGCTAGATTCTGAGATCCAGCAGTGAGCAAAACGCAAATCTTATCACTGTCAAGATGACTAAGTAAAGTAGTACATCCACTAAATTAGTAACTCTAATTTAATAAAGGCTTTGTGCTAAATAGGAGATGAGTTAAAGTTGGACAGAGGCAAAGGATGGGAAACACCTTCATTTCCTACAAGTTACATGCTGCGTGGAGAACGTGGCCACTCAAGACAACTGCGGGCTGTGGTGCCCTGCGAAAATTGCAGCTGTGATCCCTGCCTCTGGACTCAGACCCTTCAGGACAAAGCCAGTCCTGCCACCTACTCACTCTGAATGTACTTAGGACAGTGGAACACTCTGTGCCTCAGTTTTCCTGATCTCTGAAAACTGGACACTGGTATCTAATTTGTTGTGAATGAAACAGTGCATGTAGATAGCTGCTGTGAACAGTGCCTGGAGCCCAGAGGGTGGGACAGGGCAGCTGTCACTCTTGGAGGGTCACAGGAGGCTTTGGTTCCCACTGGATCCATTGAGAACTCTGATGGGCTCTGCAGCCAGCAAGGGTGTCTTGAGTATGTCGAAAGAAAAACTTTAGACAAATTAAATTTAGCAGAGTTTATTTGACCAAAGAATAATTCATGAATTGGGCAGCACTCAGAACCAGAAGAGATTCAGAGAGCTGCACCCAGTAGTGTGAGCAGCAAACTGTTAGAGGCTGAACATGGAAACAAAGTAGGGAAATCACTCAATTGGCTGCAGCTAGGCATCTGCCTTATTTGGGCATGGTGTGATGAGTTGGCTGCCTGTGATTGGCTGAAACCTGGCTATTTTATCCAAAATATATAATCCTAAATTAGCTTTCAGTTTGTTTACTTACTAAATTAGGTTGTGGCTTGTTAGTTAGAAATGTAAAGCAAGGAGGTAGCCTCAAGCTAATCACCTCTTGCTTATTTAATTTAGCACATACATAAAGACCATCCTGCCCCGGGGCCTTGGTGTTGCATCCAGGTGTGGTACCAATCTGTGAGCCTCCAAGTCTAGCAGAGGCTTCAAAGCCATCAAGCCCAAATGTGTGCCCTGCTGTGCCCCCTCTGCATTGAGCCATCCATGCACAGTGTGACTCAGTACAGGGGGATCAGAGTGGCTGCTTTCCTGGCTGGTTACAGTGTGTTTGTGAAAGCAACAAGAAGCTCTGAAAAGTTAAATGAACAATTACCATGTAGCAAAGTTGCTATGGCAGTAAATCTTAGTGACTCAGGCTCAGAAAAGGAGTGGCTCTCAACCAGGGGCCATTTTTCCCTCCAGGGTACACTTGTCAATGTCTGGACAGTCTTGGTTGTCATGACCGGGTAGGGGTGTTAGTAGCATCTATTGAGTAGAGGCCAGGGATGCTGCTAAACATCCTGTAATGCACAGGACAGCCTCACAACAGAGAATCAACCAGCTCAAAATGTCGATAGTGCCGAGGTTGAGAGGGCACAGCAGCAAAGGTCGGTGCTTATTAGGGAGGGGGTGGCTTAACCTGGGTCTTGAAGGACAACGAAAGTCGGAGGCGCAGAGAGGCAGGGAGCCTTCCAGGAGGCCCCAGCACAAGCAAGCACGAGGAGAGGGGCTTTTTGAGGGGCGGGGGCGGGGGGCAGGCTGGCTGGGCTGGAGGGACGAGGTGCAGGTAGGATTCAGGAAGGGCACGTAGGGTTTGCTCTGCCGGCATGTTCTTCGTCTGACGACAGGTCCTCAGGCTTCCACTGAGAGACTCCCTGTCCCTGCCAGTGTGGTGAAGGAGGGACTTTCAGTCAAACTACAACACCCTGCCCCAGTCCAGGGTTAACATGCGGCCAAGACAGGGCAGTCGTTCCTCCTCGGGGGATCTCAACATGAACAGTGACACAAGGGCCCACAAGGCTGGAATGGATTCACCACGATGGTGGCACAGGAACCCAGGAGCTGCCCTGATGGATCCAAACCCCCCTGAATCTGGCTCTTCATGTTTGATTTGCCTGCAGTTCTGTGACTCACCCCATTCCCTTCCAATATGTTTATTCAAAAAAACTAAATCAAGGAATCCAGAGTCAGTCTCTGTTGCTTACACTCAAAGTTGGGCAGGAGTCTGTGGTTTGCATCTTTCTCTGCCTTCCTGCTACACGTCGTCTAGTGCTTGGACCCTGACTGTGGGAGAGCTGGGTCGGCCAAGCAGATAAACAGCCCACTGAGTGGAGGACCATGGTGTGTGGCACAGTGATGGCAGAGAGAGAAAGAGAGAGAGGGGACACAGCCAGGTTCATGGCAGACACTGAGCGGCCATTCTCCTTTCTTCCCTGATAACAGAGCCCTGCTTTTGTGCACCCTCTGGTGCGAAGCAATGTGCTGAGGGAAAGGGGCCCTGTCCCAGCCCTAAGGGGAGCAGCATGAGTGGTCAATGGTTCAAGGGCTGATCACAGTAATCCTCGTCCCCTCTGCTTGTGATTGGTCTAAGAGTAGTCGTGTCATCTAGTTCTAGACAATGGGACCTCAGGGACAGCCACTGGAGGCTTCTGGGAAAGGTTTCCCAAGCCACACCTGAGGCCAATCCCCCAGCTCTTCGTCCTTCCTCTGTGTGGACATGGTCAGATGATGCTCGAGCCACGGCAGCCGGCTTGAACCCTGAGGTGAAGGCCAGAGCATCTCAGAGATGCAGAGATAGAGGCCTGACAGCCTAGAGCTAATGAGTAAACCACACTGAGTTGCCTTTTCTGGCCTTCTTGTTAAATGAGTTAACACATGCCTTTTTTTTTTTTTAACGTAAGCCATTGCTTCTGAAACTTTAATGTGCACATAAATCACCTGGGGCTCTTTTGAAAAATGCACGTTCTTATTAGGTAGGTCTAAGGTAAAATCCAAGATTCCGAATTTCTAACAAACTCTTTTTTTTTTTTCAAACATCATGTCATCTGTATTTATTTCAGCATGTATCTTGAATAGATAGGGACTCTTAACAACACACAGTCATAGCCACAAAACCATTATCATGCCTAAAACAAATCTACAAACGTTCCTTATCATTTACTATCAAATATGGTCACGTTTTGGTAGTGTGGAAATTTTGATACTTGTTTAAATTGCTCTCTAAGTGAGGTTCATACATGCTGATTACATACTTTATCTCTTGTCTTTTTTAGTCCATAGGTAGAAACTTAATTTTTTTTTTTTTTTTATGGGCAGTAAGCACACCTCCCCTTGCTATGGAGTAAGACACTACCTCTCTCTTCCAAGGCTTTCAGCAGACTTGCTCTTTGTTCTGGAGGGAGGCACTGTCTTTATCTTCAAAGGCTATTCTTTTCGAAGAATCTTTTTTTCTTTTATTTCAGATTTTTTATATGGGGTAAACACTTTGGTTTATTTGACCTATTGGTCCTATAGAAAGTAATATGGAGATACCTCAAAGAACTGAAAGTAGAATACCATTTGATCCAATCCCACTACTGGGTATACCAAAGAAAAACAGACTTCTATAAAGACATCTGCACTCGAATGTTTATAGCAGCAACAATTCACAATTGCAAAGATGTGGAAACAACCCAGGTGCCATCAATACACGAGTGGATTGATAAATTGGATATGTAACATGATAGTTCTCAGCAATAAAAACAGAGGTGATTAAAAATCTGGTATTATCCTGGATGGAGCTAGAGCCGTTCTCGAAGCAAAGTATCACAGAATGGAAAACAAGCACCACTGGTACTCACCATCAAATGGTACGAAATGATCAATACTTATGTCACACAGGGCAATAATATCTTTCGGGGCAAGCAGGAGGGAGGGGGGTGGAGGGGATGGGAAAATTCTCATTTAATGGGTGTGGGGCGCACAGTTTTGGGGATGTCCACGATTGTAGCAATAACAAACTCTTGATCCTGATATTGCAAATCCATGGACCCCACTTTGGGCAGCAAGGACATAAGCCACTTTTAGCTGGATATTCTGTTATTTGCTGCCTGAAGCATCCCAACTCTTATGACCATTTGCCCACTGGATGGAGCCCAGAGTCTCACCTTCACACCAATCGGTACTCCCCCTCGCCTGTGGGAGGGGCCAAGAGACATGTGTCTGGGGGAGGAGAGGGTCTCTCCAAAAGGCAGAATGTTCTATGGAGTGAGCCTGGGTAGAGAGAGAAGGACTAGGATGGGGTTGAGCCAGAGAAGGACAGATGCTGATTTGGGGCTGTTCTGGGCTTTTTGCCACTTTATGGGTCTGTTTTGCAAACCTGATGTCTTTCAGTGAAGGCAATTCTGCCAAGTATTTCCTTTTCGGGAAAGAGCCACAAAAAAATTATCACTATTGCCCAATCTTTTCCAATTACCAGGCACTTTCCAT